>WEKY01030943.1:35530-64028 GCA_013390045.1 Picathartes gymnocephalus
TACTAGAAGCTTAAGGGAAAGCAGACCCAAAGCTGTCACTGGCTTTGTTTCTTGATCTGATGGTAAAACCATCACTGGTGAGAAAAGGATAGCTGGAGGAATGATGTCCCCAGTGTGTTCAATGTGAGCATGAGAACAGTGACCCTTGGAAGGATAGTGTTCCACAGTGTGCTAGAGCTCACTGAACAGTTTCAGTAATCATCTCAAACACTTGTGTTTTCAAAGAACCATTACTTTGTGTAAAAAAATTACATATGTGGAAGCATTAATATTTGAGGGAGACATAAAGTGTTGATTATGTTTTGAATTGAAAATTTTTATTTTTATTTTCATTAATAATTTCATTATTGACATTGTGTGAATGATATAGGGTTTTTTAAAGGTATTTTACAAAGCAGGCTAAAGGCATATTCAACATAATTTCTCCTAATTGCCTTGTGTTCAAGAAAAATAATGTAAATTGGACGAGGCAATACAATATCTTGGAGTTATTTAAAAATACCTATGTTTCTGCTTAAGTGAAAACTCTTTTTATATGGATTTGATTAAACACCAATGACTGTGAGCGTCACATTCTGAGAAATGGGTAACTTTTGCAGCAATGTGAAACTACTGTGAGAATCTTATCTGATAAGTGGTCCTTAAAATGTGATATAAAAAAAACAGGCAGAGAAAAAGTATACACTTAACAATAATGTTTAGGATCAGTTTGAATGGAGGAAGAATAGAGAGACTGATTTGATAACAGCTGGACTTTGGACTAGGGTTTATTTGGGTGGAAGTGAAGAAAGCATTTTGCTGTTGAGCTGTGTAACAACCAAGCAATTAATGATGTCTCCCTGGATGGGGGAAAGAAGGAGGGGAGTTGAAGATGACACCAAGATTGAATCCAAGGGTTTTGTGACTCTGAGGAAACAAAAAATAGAGCTATTGACAGAGGGAGCAGGAAAGGGATGAATTTGGAGGATAATCAACCATTTTCAACTCCTGTTAATTGTAACACGCTCTGTTGACTTTATTTACAGCAACTGAGGATACGGCTGTTAAGTTCAGCTTTAAAACTAAGTTGGAATTGGCAGGGAGAGCTCAGGATCAAATCTAAGCAAAAATAGCACAGATGAAAGTTTTAGGTTGTAGGTCCTGAATTCTTGGAAGTGGGATTGTGTTATGGTCCATGGAGCTGTAGAGGCAACTTAAGGAAGATGAGCTACCTATGCAAAAGTAAAAAAGAAAAAAACTGGAAGAAAATGGAGAAAAAAAAAAGAAAAGAGAGAAGGAGAAATCCACCAAAACGGCCAAAGGAAGGTTAAAAAGAGATTGGAGCTTTGAAAAGTAAAGAATTAGAAAGCATTCTAATTATGAGATTAACTAGAAACAGAAAACATACAAATAAACTGAGAGGAAAATAAAAAGTAAAGGGTTTCTTTTTTAACAGAAAACAGATAAACTCAATTATCTGAGAGAAACATAATGTTATATAGAAATCAATGGAAACATAATAAAAACTCCTTCAAATAATTACTATTTTCAGAAAGATGTCAGGAAATGTAAAATGTTGTGTTTTTTCAGAAATATGTGTATTTGACTTCATAGTTCACATGTTCACAGCTCGGTGTCTTTTATGCTTTGTTGTATTTACATAGAGAAAACTACATGCTAAAAAATTATTAATAGAATGACACTACATTTGAATTATTGCACTTAGGTAATGTACAAAGAAGCCAAATAGATTAAGATTTTGGATAAGTTATTTGTCTTTTACTAGTTAGTTTTCTTTTTTCTTCATATAAAAATATAGGTCAGTAAGGAAATATATGTGATGTAAATGTTTGTCATATACTTTCCCAAAGGTTGTAAACATGGCATTATATTCTTCAGATTGGCTTTATTGTCCAAATAATTCTTTAATTAAATTGAGCTCTTTTTTATTTAAAGCTGTCTTTTGGGGAGATATTGCCTTAGATGATGAAGACTTAAAAATCTTTCAAATTGACAGGACGATTGGCCTTACGCAGCACTCCAACGAAAGACTTGGCCATAACACAGGTATGCTATTTCAACCTTGTTTTAATTTATTTTTCTTTTTAGTTAATTCTGCATAGAAAGTAATCTGTGTTTTAAATGTAGAAATTCAGTATAATGTCTCAGATAACATTAGTTTACACCCAGAGAAGTTATTAAACAAAGACTATAAATTCACTTTAGGGATAAGAGAAGCAAAAAATTTAATTTTATTCTGGCATTTCTGTTTAAAAATATCTTGTTGAACAGAGGAGCAGAAACTGGTAGGAAGTGCAGCATCTACTCTGCAGGTGGTCATGTGGGAAAGGAAATTGTACAAAGCTTTGATTTCGTTACTCAAAGCTCCTGATAGCAGAGCCCAAACATACTATGGAGAACATATGCGGTATCCTGGAGGCAAAATTGGAAGCCTGGCATTACAACCCCTCCTTTTGCTCTTTTTACTGTTTCATCCAGTTCTGTACCCAGACCTAGAAGAAACACTAGAACTTGTCATCCTTGATAGATTTGCCTTGTCTAAAAAACAACTATTTATCTGACATTTTAATATACGTTTCTATGCTATTGTTAAACATAAAATGCATTAGCACCAGAAACTGCAATCTGATTAACATAGGCAGCTGGGTATTCAGACAGATAGATAAAGAGATTTTATTTATGTGTACATATGTCTGTTTGCAAGACAGAAAACATAATCCATGCCTAAATGGATGTCTGTCTAATGTCTAAAAATAGTTATGATTTCAGGCTGTGATTTGTAAATTGATAACTGAGAATTTGCAAACTTTCAGGTTATGATACAAAAAAAAGCTAACTTACTGAGGAAAAGTCTGGAAAAAATAGTATTAGAAAATGTAAAAGTTTATTATTGAAATTTGTTTTCTGTTAAGCATGTTTTATGTGTTCCTGAACTGAGCTACCATAACTTGTTCCTGATATATGGAAAAAAATTTTCAGACCAAAGAAGCAATTTTGAACTTAAGCTTTCAATATTGATATATTTAAAAAATATTTTTGCTCTTTGTAGGTAGATGCTGTGATTAGAGTGTTTTTATGACAACTTGAAATTTATTTTGTCTACTTTTCCATCCAGTTATTTTTCCAAAACAGGAAAACTTTTGATCATTTCTAGATCTAGACTGGATTTTAAAATGTTAATAGAGTTAGTGGTCTTCCTGCTCTCCTCTCCTTCAGAGAAATAGTTTTAATTGCCTTTGAAGATATCTCAGGCCCTAGTTTTGTTGAAAAAATTTAGAACAACAGTGGTCATTTCCCCTTAAAATAGATGCAGTCAAGTGATTTCTTTAGCTTGCTGATTCCCATTTGTTCTTGCTTTTCTACTTTTTAACTGCAAAGTTATTTTTTTTTAATTACCTCAGAAAGGATGTACATTTCTAAGCAGTTTTAAAGTTGTATTTAATATTCTATTACTTAGTTTTTCCTTTCTTATGTGTTTTGTGATATGCACATGATCTTTTCTTGTGGATAGTATCCTATTCAGGATATTGAATCACCCTGTTAAGTATTGCTAATGCACTTGGATCAACTTTTTCCACTTTTATTGCACAGCAGGAGTCAATGCAATTGTGATGAGCAATGGGACTAAACTTTGGAGAACAAACTCTCTTAAGTTAATGACTTCATAACTGCTCTCAGTGAACCCTCAACATTCTTGATCTTTCCAAAAAGAGCATTGGAGAAGTCAGTTTTGCACTTCACCTATGTCATTTTTTTTTCCTAAATTTACAACATTCTTGATGTATAAACTAGGACTTTAGCCTGTTTTTTCAAACCACACAGCCTAGTGTGCTTGCCTCCCCCTAATTCCAAAAGAGAAAATTGCGAACTAGCTAGTGAATATTAGGTAGCAACTGGAAAAGGTATAAAAAGAATGCTAGGTATCTGTAATCTGGGAAACAAAATTTTATTTTAGTTACAAATACAATGCCAATTAATTGTAAGATGGATTTCTGAGCACTTCCTGTTGTCAGTTTTCACAAATTAAAGGTGACATCAGGTAGAAGGATTAAATCCTTGGTTGTAAACCATCAAGATGAAATGGTAGAGTCACCATGGGGGTTGCAACTCTAATTAACATCCTGATTCACATTATGTGACTGCTCCTTTTCGTGAGGATTATCTGCCTGGATTTGCAGGGCCAGATAATCTATGAGCTTCTTGGGGTATGGTTCTGTCATTTTATTTTTGATTCTGTCCAAGCAAAATGCATAATCACTGTAGACAGAAACAATAGTAAAGCTGATAACATTTTTATGTGTCTGTTATAATAAGTCCAAACTGCAAAAATTATCCTCCTTCTCCTGCCTGAATTATGAGGAGACACAGCAAATAGGAATCAAACTTTTTTAGTCTATATGGTTTGGCAAGGCTGCATGATAGTTGTATAAGACAGCTTAGTTAAATCAGAGACTTTTTCTTTGGTTTTTCACTGAATGAAATACACAGGCTGCAATAAGACAGAAATGAGGGTTGGAGTTTTTCTTCCACTAGAAATATAGTATAATACTTTCTTTAAGTAACTAATGGATTCTTTAGGGGTTTTCTGTTATGTTTGACTTTTTATTATGTTGATGCTTTCAATGATTTTTGAATATTTATTTAGAGTGCTTAGCTATAAGCCTTATTTTATAAGATGAATGTTAACATGTGAGACAATTATGTCAATGATGATCAATGTTATATCCTCTGCAGTTATGTTATAGTTACCATGTAACTTCTTGGAAAGGAATGTGTTGAACTATTACCTAATCTATCTAAAATGTTTTTAGAAATTTGGAAAATTTTTCTCAAGGGAGTCAGCAACTATGCGAAAGTGTAATCTAAATAATTAGGCACATTGTTATTCACTGAGCAGCCACACACTCACTTGCCTTATATGGAATTTTCTCATCTGTAATATGAATTTAAGTTGCTGTTTAATAAATATATTTTCTACATATATATTAAAAGTTTTTGTGGAAAGTTGGGAAAGGCCTTTTTAATGGTGGTCAGAGGAATCAATGGTCTGTACCTTTCTATCTTTTTACTTTTTCAGTTGTAAAAGTAGTTTAGAAATTCTCTTGTCCTATAACAAATAGTGAATTGTAAAATACAAGCTACTGCAAATCTGTAAAATCAAAAAACTTTCTGAACAATTTTGAATGATTTAACTGACTCATAGTGTAGTCAGTATTCTTGCTTTTGGTTTACTGGTGTTTGAAAAACCACTTGTAGCCACAAAATATTTATGTGTGAAAGCAGTATGTAGCAGACTGTATGCAGTAAACCCAGAAATGTATTTTATTTCTGTAAATGGCATGGTAAATGTGAAAATAAACTACTTTCTAGCTTAGATTTTCATTGACTGTTGTAACCACACAGGCATATGTGTATATATACCTGCAAGGTCTTACTGCGATATACACTAACATGATTTTTCAAAGCCTTTAAAGTGCATTGACATCTATTTGCATGCTAGCAAAGAAAAACAAATATTTCATGGCAAAATCAACCATATTAAGTTTCCATCAGTTTTGTTGGGTTGGTTTGTTTGTTTGTTTTCTGATGAAACTTTGGCTGTTTGCTTTTTCTCCTTCCCTTCCCTTGAAATGAGAAAATATTGCATGCATTCAGGAAATTTCTTTGAGAGTAAGCCTTTTACCTGTCAATCAATATGGCTCTGAGTATGTCAAGGTCACCAGGAAGAAAAAATGCTCCAAATAATAATTAGATGATGTAAGTGTCATGACTTGCCTGAATAACAAAGACATGTTGGCTTACATTCATGGAATGCATATTAGAAAAATTTTCAGCTAATCATGAGTTTTTATTGCATTGTCGAGAATGCTTGAAATGTTTTTATGGAAATTATCGAAGAATATGAAGCTTCCTTTAGGATGCCTCTCTAGGCTAATATAGATACTCTAAGTGTAAAATTCCATGGTTTTAACTTCTGAAAATTCCTTTCTTTTTTTTTCCTCTTTCCTTTTTAAAGGTGGCTTTGGAGAGCACGGAATGTCAAAAAAACGCGGTGCCCTCTATCAGCTTATAGAGAGGATAAGAAGATTTGGCTCTGGTATTTTCACTGTTTAAATTAGCAAGTTGCCTGATGTGATAGTGTATCATGAACATTAATGATGGTAGTACTTTAACACTTTAAAGCCTTTCTGTATTACCATTGGCATAAACAAATTATAAAATTAATAGTGCAAGAAGAGTAATGAAGAGATTAGCTCTTTGTTCCATTTTTTTAGAGTTCTTCTTCCAGCATGAAATCTGAAAGCTAAAACACATAGTTTTAAATGTCATATTAAAAATTTCTTAACTTTGTTTTATGGCTGTGTTGCCAGTTATTGACTTAATGTCAATATAGTATCTTTTCACTGCAAGTAGACTATGCTGTAAAGCTGCAAATTTGGTTTGTTTCTTGCTTTTTCCTGGATCCAGGTGGGGCATTCTGATGATTCATACTGTGCTCGAAGCATTTGTGGTGTGTTATGCTGAACAAGCACGTTTTTATACTAATCATACTCTTGTCAGTATGAATGTGGTTGAATTAAGCAGGCTATAGAAGTGGAATCCCCCCTAATCCTGGCCAAGTGTCTTCTCTATATTTGATGCAAGAAGACTTTACTTTAATGTTATGTGAAACCTCACTTCAAAAAGGAAAATATGTGAAACTACATTGTAATTGCACCACATTGTGTTAATCAGAGCACGGTAACTGCCTTTGCAGATGGGCGTTGATATATAATCTTCATTCTTTAAAGGAGAATTAAAATTGCATAAATTCTTGTCATCTTTTGGGTGCAATTTGGAATACATTTCTTCCTTAGACCTCTAAAGAACACCAATAAAAAGAATTTGGAATGGTAAAACATCTAGATAAACATGTGATGTACTTCAGCAACGACTGCATACTAAGTGTAAAAACAGTTTTTCCGTAAAGTGCCTGCCTGTATTGTAGAAACTTCGTGTGCAATTTGTTCTGTAATTCTCATTTACATACTCATTTAATTACAAGGATAAATTATTTGCTTTACCTGTTTCAGGTTTTTTTTTTTTTTAAACCCTGGAATTTTCTGTATAACTCCTTGTATAATTCAAGTTACATGTTGGTTATCACAAAGGCAGGCTTTTCTCCTCATGTATATTTCTCCCTGCCTTGTGCTGTAGCTGCTTCCTTTTTTTCCTATTGCTGCTCTCTCAGCCTTGGGGCTGTGCCAACATTCCTTACCATGACTCTGCCCTGGAATCCTCCCTCATTCTGACACAGTCATTAACACTTAAGTGCAGCTGGTACCACAGGGGATTTTCACAGAGGGAGAATGAAGTCTTCCACCAGGAATAAGGCTTCAACTGCACTGAGCAGGATTTATTAACCACCTTTCGAGTGATCCATTTTGATCAGCTCACTGGATCTGCCAACTAACTCATAAATTGAAGAAGCACCTCTTCTGGTGTCCAATTCCTTGTCTAACTATCCTTATCCATTTCTGCTCTCACAGTAGGTTTCAGCCGATTTAGAAAGATTTGCCTGTAATGGAATGAATGGTGGTAGTATTCCTGAAAATGGTAGAGATTTTTTCTCTTGTAAAGAAATTCCAGCCATGAATATTACCTATCTGTGGTGTTCCAAGTATTAGTCTATGAAAAATGTATTGATTTCTTACTATCCAGTGCTTTAAAGATGGTCATGTACTTGTTTTTTTGAGATCATATAATAAAAATGAAAGTGATAGTGAATGTCTTGATTAGTTTGAGTCTGTCCAAAGTCTTTCATACTTTGCTGGAAAAATCCTTGTTTATTTAAAAAAAAAAACAAACAAAAGCCAGAAAAAAAGAAATGCAAAAAACACCACCAAAGTGATTTCTTAAATATTTTTATTAAATGAGAAAATTTAAATGCACTTACTCAATGCACATGCCAGTTGATAAACATATGTGCAAGATTGTTACTCTAGATATATTAAAAAAATGAAGATTCAGACTTCATGTCTTTCTCAGAAAACTATGTAATGATAGACTGTCACTTAACAGCGATGTCCTAGTTTGAAAGGGCATAAAGAAGTAAGCTGAGTTTGACCTGCTGGAAAACAATTGCACTCTTTTTTCATGTGTGTGTGATCTCATTCAGTGTTTTAATTATCATTGCAGACTTTGAGCAAAATAATACATCTAAAGGAAGAACTACTGTAAAATTCTCAGGGAAAAATGAGAAAAACCGATTTCCCAGAGCTGCTACATCACGAACAGAAAGAATATGGCCAGGTGGTGTCATTCCATATGTAATAGGTGGAAATTTCACTGGTAAGCTTTGTGCTTTGGGTGAAAAGAGGAAAGGTTTTTTTTTTTTTTAATCGCCGTCCTTTCTTTTTTATGTTTTTTTTTGAAGTTTTAAAAAGTGAAGTCATGCTGTGGAAGTCAATAGAAGGGTTTCTGTTGGAACAGGCCTGAAATACATCTGTTTTGAAAATATTAGTCATACTTAGTTGTTTTCAAAGGGAAGATACATAATAAAAAATGTATAGCAACATTTTAGAGAGGGAAAGCTCTATTTCTTTAACCAATATTTCGTGTTGCACATTTGTTCACATGACCCTAAGTAACAGAATGTCTAGGATTTTTTTTTTTAAATCCAGTATATTTAGCACAAGAATATCTCCCGTGTAACTGGTGTGACGTACTCTTCTATACTGATTTCACTCAACAAACTGACTCAAATGTGTTTTGTCATTCCTCAGTTTGGTTTTCAGATGGGTGCACACAGACATTGTATACAACTAAAACTAAGTCGATCAATATCAGTGTGGATGTAAGAGAATTTAAAATGAAAACAGAGCAAGTAAAGCAAAGAGATGAGGGAAAATATATTGAATAACATTTATTGTGCATGATAATACAGTGAACCAAAAGAAACATGTAAATGCTCACACACTGTGTGTATATGGAGAAACCAGAGTCATTCCTTTCAAACTGACAGCTACAGTCAATCTTTCAGTTTGTACCAAATGTGACCTTTACTGTAGGATTACTCTGTTCTGAAATAATCATAGTAAACTAAATTAAAGCACCATATTAAAGATTTTGCCTTTTTCATAATGAAAGATAAATTCTAAAGCTTAGAAAAAAGTGCTTAAAGATAACAGAAAAGGGCAAGATGGAATGCAATAACCTTTATTTTTTAGACTCTGATATGACTTGAACTTGTTTTTACAAACTTTCAGGTTTTGGTCTTTAAGTTTTAAAAAGGTTAGATTTTTTTATTTGTTTAATTATCCTATGTTGTAACCTGAAAGGTGAGTGTATTTCTGCTAGCAAATTCTTGACAAATAATGCTTTTCTTAGTGGATTTTCAGCTCACATGCTGCCTTTATGTCAATAAGCCTTGTCTTTTGCCATGCAATGAAATTACATTGCTCTGCTCTCTGAAGTACTGTATACTAGCTGGCTTTGTGTTCTGTGCTGAGAGTTGGCCTGGCTGCTTCTGTATCTAGGGGACAATTCTGACTTTTTTAGGTGGTCTTCTCATTTTTAAAGCAAATATCTAGATGTTCTTAGCATTTTACCAAATTCTGGATTTCCCACTTTTGATGGATCATCTTTTTTCTGAGATATTTTGATGCAAAAAAGGGGAGACTGGTCCCTGTTCATGACAGTCTTATTTTAATCAAATCTTTTTGTACCAGTATACCTGTTTATGTGGCTTAGACTAAACTGTTGTCCAGAGTTCAAGGCTGTAGGATTTTTTTAAAATTTATTTTTGTTTCTACTAGATAGATAGCTATGATATATGAGGTTACTCAATTTTGCTTTTTCTTTTTCTTTGTGGTTTTATTTTTCCCCCTGCCCCGATGTGGTTCACTTGATAGTTTCACCTGGGAAATTGCTTAGTGAATGTTATGCTGATGCAGCACATAAGCAACGCTGTATTTCATCTGCTGTCTTGCTCTGGTGTAACGTAGTCGTGATCTTTACTGCTGATTTTATATTTGCTGGGGTGTGTCAGGCAGTGTGAGCCCCTCGCAGGCACGCGTCGTGTGACGAACGGATGGCCTGAGCGTCCTGTTAGCTGGAGTCTTGCCGTGCGTGGGGCTACTGGGACACACAGGGCTTCATGATTCACCGACTGCTTCCGGGCCAATATTCCTAGTATTGGTCATAAGAAGGAAGCTGCAGTTAGGAGAAATGTCTGTTTTCATGTGCTGCAATTGCTCTTGCAGGCACGCAGCGCGCCATGTTCAAGCAGGCCATGAGGCACTGGGAGAAGTACACGTGTGTCACCTTCATCGAGCGCAGCGATGAGGAGAGCTACATCGTGTTTACCTACAGACCCTGTGGGTAAGTGTGCACCTGTGGGAGCACATAGCCCTGCTCCCCACCTTTGGCCATGTCTGTCAGCTTTGCACTCATAAGGGAATACACACTTCACAGAAAAATAGAGAATTACTGCATTTAAATGATGCACATGTTCTGCCTGGCTTTTAAGTTCATTGTATGTGTGGTAACTTTGTGAAGTTGCACCTCTTTTGTTTATTTCTAGATAAAATTATCTTACTATATACACATATAGATATAAGACTTTTATTTTTTGCTTTCTGTTGTGCTTCCAATATTCATATTCGTTGTTCTAAAGGTATTTCCGGTTTATCATTTGTTTATTCTTAGCTTTCTCTATGTCTCATTTTTACTGCTGAATTATATATGTATATCTATCCCACATCCCTTTTCTAGCTAAATTGTTGTTTGTTGTAACTTTAACTCTTGTGTTGCTAGATTATCCTTGCCCAGATTTGTTTAACCACCAAATTTATGGCCTTTTTAGCAAATTCCTTCCTCTAGGTCACTGGTGTGTAAAAGTGAACAGAACAAGTTTTATTACTCAGGAGTGCAGCTTTCCATGAATCACCATGTTCCATCTTCAGATATTACTGCTTACAAATGCCTCAGTCAGCTATGTTTGCTATTTATTCCAGTCAGAATACTTAATTTTATATAGCACTCAGTGAACTTTCTGAGTGCACCACGTTCATTTCCCAAGAAGAGCGCACACTGCCTGTGGAAATCCTGTACTTCTGACAGTCGCCTTCTATTTGGGTTGTAGGCTCTGCAGTAAACAGCTCTCTGTCTTACTGCCATCCTTATCATTAAGCCCTTTGCTTGTCTACTTGTGAATCATAATAGGATAGGGTAGTGAAAAAAAGTTTTGGGATCTCCTTGTATTGTAGGAGTGATCCTGAATGTATTTAATTTATAGCCTCTAAAATTACATGTAAAATTATCGATTTAAAGCACTCCCATGATATTCTTCTTAAGGTATAGAACAACATAATAAAACCTACTCCTAGACTACTTTTGAAAGGCATTGCCTTTGCCCCTGAAAGTCTCTGAGCTGCAGATTCTCGCAACAGGGGAGGTTATTCTATGGTTTCCTGTCACGTTCTTCTGCCACTGTGGGTCTGCTGTAGATCCCCCCCTTAGAAAGAGTGCCAAATGAGATGGACTTTTGTTCCAAGCCAGCATGGGTATTATTTTAGTTAACACAACCCGTGATATAGGAGTCACCCATTAAATAAGACTCAGGGATACTGACACACAGCTGGAAGAAAAATGGGAAGCAGAGAATGATCATGATGGTTCCCTTGCACTCACAGGGGCAGAAAGTAATTTAAACAGAAGAGTGTGAAAGATATAAGTGTTTCCAGGCACTTTAGAAAGAGATTTATGGAGATATCTGCCAAATGTAAATTCTACAACTTCAAAATTACCAAAGCCAAATGACAGAAAATCTCTCCAGTCAATGATCTGTTCCTTAGGCTGGTTGAAGAGATCAAATCCCTTTTGGGGAAGGATGGATTATAATCAGTTTTAACCAGGAGGTTGTAATCTACTCAGTATCTGCCTTCAAAGTCTATATTATTCTTTATCATTAATGTTTATTGAAGGATACTTTGCAAAATACAAATAATTTACCAAGGCTGAAACAAGTTTAAGATAAAACCAAAGAAGAGTGTGGCTATGAAAAGTCCATCATTGATGAAATAAAGCCAGGCCAAACAGAAGGGGCAGTTGAATGATTTTTCTGAGGGTTCACAAGTCATTTCAGGAAGATCCAGATAAATAAGGACATATATTCTCTGGGTGAGCAGGAACTGTGCACTACCCACGAGCACCCTGTGCTGACACAGGATTTTCCACGGAAAGAGCCCAGACTAAAGTGACACCAAACCAACTGCTAACACTTTCTCCTACATGGCCAGTCACATTGAAATTAATCTTCAGTTCTTTCCCATGGCACCCTGCTGTGTTGGTTTGTTAGCACATTGTGTCAGTATTGTTTGTACTACCATGGCAGCTAACATTCACAGATGACGGAGACTTCATTGTACTTAGCACTGTTGAAATTAAAAACTAAATGATAAACCCTGCCCCAAAGAGCACACAGTCAAAACATAACACATTAAATGAAACAAAGTGGATAGTCATATATGTGGAAATTCAGGTGGCAGTATCTACAGAAGTCTCATATGGCAACATTAGCACACTAGCAAGTGAAGTGTTACTGAGCCTTTGTAAACAATAAGGATATTTTGGAGTGTAATGGATCACATCTTGAAACAGTTCATGGGAAGATCATCCCAGAAGGGCAGTGATTAAAAAAGCATATTTGAAATATAGCAGCTGGTTATAAGAGATACATGACTTTCTTAAAGTTGAGAGGTTCCGTATCAGCAATGAACGAGAGATAAGTTTTGATTATTATAGACCCACAAGACTGCAAGGGATCTCAGAAAGATATCTAATGTGTTCTTAAGACAGAAACAACTATTCCTACATCATTGCTGGTATATGCTTATCTAACTTGGTTCTAAAAATTGCAGAAATTAATATTTCACAGCCTTCTAGGAATTGTATTGCTTCAACATCAGTATAAGAAATGTAGGAAGTTCAGGCAGGATTTTTAGTCATAGCTAAACCAGGTATTTCTTATTGCAATTAAAGGACATATTTTTTTCTTTTTCACTATGGTCATAGAAAAGAAATTCCTTTTACTTTTTGAAGAAATCTATGATATAGTTTGATACAGTTATTATGTCCCCATTCAGTTCTATATCCCTGTGGGCTAGAAAACATTCAATTCATTTAATCTCTCCTGGTAAATAGTGTTTTCTAGGCCTTCGATCACACTGCTCTTTGAAATTCTTTTCAGCTAGTCCACATAGGTCTTGAAATTGATAGCCCCAAAATTAGGGCATGTTTGTCCAGATGAGTCATTACTTCTGCTGAGCCCGTGCAAGAGCTAATTCATATAACTTTTAGCCTCTCCTTCCTCTTAGGTACCTAAGCATGGTGACTCCCTGTTTCTCAACAGCTGCCATGTTCAGCACATGGTTGGTTGGGATTTGATTCTGAATAACAGCCAGAGCTCTTTCCACAGCATGGATAGCCCATTATTTGTTCCAGCCTTTACCAGGGTTTGCACATCTTAAGACATCAAGTAATTCCATGTTTCCCTTTCCAGATCTCTTCTATAATTTCTTAAAGTTGCTATGAGCTCCAGGCTTGTCTTCATGGCATTGAGCAGTGTTTTTTCCAACTGCAAGTTTAAAAAGTGTCTTCTCTAATTTCACGTAGTATTCCAATCAGCTTTATATCCCCCTTGTTGTCAGACTTCTCTAGTTTTCTTCTGGACAGTTGTTCAGAAAAATGTCAAAGGCTTTACAGCTCGATCCCTCCTTCCCATGAGAATAATTTAATCTGCTGAAGTCTTAAACTAAAATTATTTGTCATCATGTCTATTTTATTTAACCTGAGTTTGATAATGGTTAATTATTAAAATATGGTTTCAGAATATAGCTGAATCACTAATGCAGTACTTTGAAATTTTCTAATTAGTGATAGTTATTTGTATCCATGAGCTGCAGATGTGAGAATAAGAATATAGTATTAAGATACTAGTGCTTGTGATTCTACTGCCAAGCAGTGTACACTGGCATTAATGTCAATTAAAGCAAGTATTTATGCATCTAGTTGGTTAAGGCAAATAAAACCCTAATCGGTAACAGACTGAAAACACTCTTTGCTCACAACTCTATCCTTATGTTTCTTCCTATCAAATTGGAAGGGCCTGAAGACTCTGTCAGTATGCTTCTCTGTATGCAAAGCCAAAAAAAGGGTCAGCATATTGGGGTGGCATCTAGTCACAATGTGTTAATAAATATTATGGAGTACAAGATCAAGCTTCATTTTGCATAGCAAGACAAAAAAGAAAGGAACAATTTTTCATAAAGTTCTGGTTGCTCAGCATGCCTTTGATCTCAATTTGTGGCAATTTTTGTTCTCCATTAGAGGACTTGAACTATTTTAATGACAAAATTCAGATGACTTATTGCAATCACTCCTGCATCCTCGCGTCTGAGTATTTGACAGATCTGTCTGAGATACAGGAAAATCAAATCTCTTTCATATGTTTCCCCAAACACTGTAGACTGAACAGATGCATATTTTTTACCTTTTTTGAACTTGCTAGTGTATTAAATAGGCATTGCAGGCAAGTTCTTAAAGTTGTTGAAACAGATAAATTAATTGTCTGAGGTGCACCTTTGTAGCATACTTCAGCTGAAGAACGTGTTATAGAAGGTGCTCAATCACTCTTTTAAAATGAGAAGAAACCAGAGTTGTGCTAAATAATCTGTGCACGGGGGAGGGCTGACTCATGCTCTCAGGTGTTGAGTAACCCTGGCAGCTGGAACTCTTCCTGCCCACGGCAGCTGGCACAGCTTCCCGGCTGGCTGTGGAGTGGCCTGCAGGAGGGCTGTGAGCAGGGCACAGGTTGCTGCAGGCTAGAGCACGGTGCACTAACACAAATGGTGAGGGGTGGTTTCTATAAATACACTGGGATAGGCAGCTGTCAGCTGAGGAGTGTTGGTTATCGTATTGGGGTGGACATCTCCACTGAGCAGAGAGAGGAGGAGACGCTTCTGCCATTGCAAGTCCTCCTAGGGCAGTGAATCAGAACATTTAGTAACTATGATTGTGTCGTGATCCCTGACAAAAAGCAAATTCATTAAGTTAGGTCACAGCCAATATCTCCTTTGTGCAGATTAAGTTGTATCTGTGATTGAAAGAGGTGTTTTCACTAGGAAAAACACTCTGCTTCCTGAGTGAGATTTTTTTTTGGGAATTTTGTGAAACTTTTTCTTGCTGTGTGTAACAGAAAGGTGATGATACACGATCCTAGTATGCTTATGAAATTCACCTACACCTTCATACCATCAGTGCTATGGCAAGCTGATGTTGTTGTCTATGATGATTTTTATATTGTCGCATTTTCAAAAGTGTAGCTTTTTAGAAAAAGGGCAACATTGAGAGTATTGAGAGGGCAACAATTAAGAGTATTTTTGACAGTAATGGTGAAATAGTATTACTTAAAGGAATGAGCATATTGTTCCTTTCATTTCACTTTCTCTTCATTTGTTTCTCATTGATCAGCTAGACTGATTAAATGGAATTACAGATTCATAAATAGTTACTGTCTCCAAATGCTGTCTGGTGGAATAGATTAAAGAGATGAGCTTTAAAACCTGCCAGTTGATTCAGTTTAAGAGGTGTGTCAAGTGCTCACACAGCACTCAGAGATCTCTCATACAGAGATCTTGGTCTTTTGTCAAACACACCTGGGGTCAAACCCAAAATATTACAAATTAACTTCATAGATATTTTAATTTTAGTTTTCCTTATTTGTTGTCTCAGTGCAATTGTTGAAGTAAATCGTTGTATCTTAATTGGATGTATCTGGTGTGCTTGACAAGACATTCAACCTTGCAAATCCTAATGACCCCCTGTAAGTGTGAACTGCTGCTGTTATTTTAAGACTTGGTGTTAATTCTAATTTTCCTTGGCATGTAAAGAAACACTCAATAAATTTCTTTATATTTTCTAGGGAGTACTTGAAGTCTGTCAAGTAACCAGTGTAAGCGAACTCATCCCCTGGCTGCTTACTTTTTAGAAGCAGGTTAACATTAAAAAAATAATTTCTCATATGTTGGGGTTTAGATGTACAGTGTCAGACAACCTAGAGGAATACTATGTAAAAGATTGCAATTAATTTTTTTCTTCTGAAAAAAAATCTTTCAAATCTGTCAGATAAGGTATCCTCAGTCATTAAACACATTTGAGAATGCTCAACTTTTCTTTTTTATTACTGTAAGAGTAAAATATCAAATTATTTTATCAAACACTTAAAAATCTATCTGATTTATGAAATAGCACTAAAAGTTTTCAAAGGTGATCTAAAACACCTCTGTTTTCAAGAAACAGTCATCTTCTTGGTATCGTTAATTTTATTTGTTAAATTGGCTAGTTAGGTATTTATTTTCTTATTTAAAATTTGTCTTAATAATTTAATGTTTTATACTGGCTCTTTGGTTGTTCTGCTATTAGCACACGGCTATTTCCTGACCTTTTCAAGACACAGTACAGAGCCCTAAAAAGTTACACACGCTTTTGTTCCAAAAGAAATAAGAAGGACAGGAAGAGAGACTGTAGTTAAATTCTTGTTTTATTATTTTGCCCTTGTTATCAATAGTGTCAATAAAAGCAAAGCAGGAGACATCACAGAAGGTACTATTCAAAATAATTTTTTTCAGTTTTTCCTTTTTATCTGTTCATCTCCAAAGCATCACTGTGAAATAACTATATTGAATATATAGAGAAATTTTTTGGCCACCAAATATGTCTTTTCTAGCTGAAGCATGTAATGTATATGAAGTCAATAAAATAGGCATGTTAAAACTATTGAAAATGTGTTAAATAGTCTACAACTTTAGGTCTCAATAACCTATTGATTTGTTTTAAGCCATAAATAATCATTAATGTTCTTCAGTTCTGCATTGCAATTTTTCTTTGTAGGCTTTCCATACAGTGGCAAACATGAAGACTCTGCAGAAGTGTTTAAACTGTTTTAAGCAAAAGGATTCTTTCTGCCTTTTCACAAATATATGTGCTTATGCTAACTTTATTCTCATCAGTCTCTTGCACCGCCATCGTGTGTTGTATTAAGACCCTAAACATTTTTAAATACAAGTTAGATTCCAGAATTTAAGCAAATGTGTTTAAATGTGTTGAGTCTCCAAGGTGCATTTTGCAGGATTATAGGTGAATGGAAAAGTAAATAAGTTAAAATTGGTTGCATGGTTGGGCTTGAAGGATTGTGTTAAATGGATTGGACTCAAGCTGTGACTCAAAGTGCAGTATCACAGGGGCTTATCCTGCAACCTGTTGTTTTTAACATTTTTAGCAATGACCCACAAAGAGATGATAGCATATGCTGTCATCAGAGCATCATTTATTTTTATTCTTCAGCTGAAAACAAGTTCCTGTGTCATTCTATAAATTGTCATAACAGTGGCAATTGTCATCAAAGCTAACATCTTTTAAGATCCTGAATAATATCAAAAAATTCATGTGTATTTTGAATAATAAAATGTTCTTGCTGAAGATCTAGAGTTAGTGAAACTGCTGGAATTACGTTGTGCATTATGCTGCAGGATTTTTATATACTATTTTCTCAAGTTTTAACTAAATTGGTTATGTAGTTTGTAGAGATATGTTTGAAGACTTTAATCTGTGTTTGTGTTTTAATTACAGGTGCTGTTCTTATGTGGGTCGAAGGGGAAATGGTCCTCAGGCTATATCCATTGGCAAGAACTGTGATAAATTTGGCATAGTTGTCCATGAGTTGGGTCATGTGATAGGTTTTTGGCATGAACATACACGACCAGACCGTGATGACCATGTCACCATCATTAGAGAAAACATCCAACCTGGTGAGATATTCTGATAAGTATTTTTGGAAAAAAAATCATATATTTGTTTTGGTGTTTCCTTCATCTGCTCAAGTCTATTGGAACTGAATGCTGAATAGCTGAAATAGCATTTATGCCTGCTATTCCTCTTACCTTGACTGATCTCAAGTTCATTTATAAATAAAATATTGAAATTATAATATAATATTTTCCAAAGGTCTGGCCAAATAGCAAGACATTAAATAGAAGGCTAGGAGGAGCAAAATAACCATCATGATCAAAAACTTTGGAGGAAACCACTGGTCTTAAGGCCCTTTAAAAGTCAGGTTTCTGTGCTTGAGGAAGGGCATTTCTCTTGTAGGCTTTACTGAATGAGAAGTAGAAATATGTCAGTAGCTTTTAGCTGCCCAAGAGGCTTGGACCTGGGAGGTAAGGTGAAGAGCTTTGAATCTGTGCCAAAGACAGGCACAGGTCCTGCAGTTTACACATTATTCACCACACTGTCTACAGAACATCCAGTTTTAGTCAGGGACCTTGGTGTTGTTGAGATAAAGCATCTGAGGAGCTTGAGAACTTTCAAGTGTGACTGTCAGCTTTTTACTACTCTAGCTGTTGTGCCCTTGCTTGTGTTGGGTAGACAAGATGGGATGGAAGTAGATGTATTTCATTTGCAATATTCATAAATGCGTATGGTCTTTGCAACATATTGATTTTGACTTATAGGACTTCTATGCTTAAAAAGGGTGAAATCAGAAATTGTCCAGTGATAGCTTGGAGTATTTGTCTGTTTCTTTAGAAAATATTTTAAAATATACTTCAGATAGGATGAATCTTTACCACTTCATCTAGGACCTGGAAGGAGACTAGCAGCTGATACACACTCCCTTAAGTCTCTGAAGTCCTGAAAAGGCATACATGTTTGAGTCTTCTTTCTGGTGTCTCTGTGTTACTGACTTTTGCAGATGCCATATGAGCTCTTCCCCTTTTCTTTTATTACGAGAAAATCAGCTGGAGTGCCATCCTCAGCTGCCTGCTCTCCCTTTCAGTTGTCTCTCTGAAACCACTTCTTGTGGTGTGGCATGAACTTGAGGATCACTAAATGGGATCAGGAAGCCATGACCACTGAGACATTTGGGTTTTGTTATGCAACTTATGTTGGTTAAAGTGTTTATGTCACTGCAGGGTTTTTTTGCAAGACTCCAGTGGGAATATGAACGAGAGTAAGGGGTGCTTTGTGTTGCTAATATACTGATTAGGTCAAAGAACTTAGGGTATGGAATTATGAACTAAATATAATTATTTTTCTCCTGTTCTGCTCTTGTTAATTTGCAACAGCTGGATCTTGAAAATGTGACACTGTAGTGTCTGCATTACATGGTGCCTCAGAGAGCAGCCTTTGCTGAAGCAAAATCTCCAGTAGTTTAATGTTGAATTTAGTATTTAGTCCAATCAGTGAGGAGGGTTCCTCTGGAGTCTTTGCTGTCAAAATGATTTCTTTTTGGAATTAAGAATCAAACCAGAAATTTGTATGGACTCTATACAAAGCACATCATGATGTGTGAGGCCTTTATGTGTTAGTTGAATGAGACTAGTCTTTCTAAATCCAAATATACAACTTTGATGTGTGTTTCAGAAGGTGTCTGCCCTCTCAATTAAGAGGGCATAATAAAGTCGCACACTTTCTCTCAAATGGCAAAGATTTTTGAATGTCAGTGAGTAATTAGGTTAGGATCTTTGTTAGTTTTCTTTTCCTCTTCGGTTTTTATCTTTACAGGAAGAGATATTAAAGAATCTGTAATTATCAATCACTTATAGGTCAGGAATATAACTTTTTGAAGATGGAGCCTGGAGAGGTGAACTCCCTTGGGGAACCATATGACTTTGACAGCATTATGCACTATGCCAGGAACACCTTCTCAAGGTTGGAGTCTCAGGTTATACCTTTTGACTTTTAATTCTATTCCTGTCTGAATGTTAAGAACTATGCTTTTTGAAGTATTTTGAAATACCTTAAAATGTCCCTTGTGATTCCTACAGCAGTCAAAGCACAGCTTGTTTATTTTAAGTCAAAATAATTTAATTATATTTTAAAATGCATTTCTTTTCTGTTCAGTTTCAAAGCAGCTTTTTGATCTTGGTTCAGTTCTCTGGATTTTCAGATGAGATAAACTGGAAACATAATTTTATATGATACTCACTTTCTTTTTGTGTCCACAAAAATTTAAATTTAGAAAAATCAACTGAGTGAAATGGCTGGGAATGTTATAACATGATCTGTTCTCTAAAAGAGAAATCTCCTTTGATACATAATGTTTCATAACTATGGATTATGCACGTAGAGCACGGGTTATTTGGACATCTATCACACAAGCCACAGCCTTTTCTGAGGACTGCAGTCAACCACTTATAACAGAGGCTGCAGCCTCCTCTCTGTGGTTTGTACAGATTGTTACTGTCATCAAAACCTATAACAAAGAGTTCTGCTTGTTTTGCTGTGTCCTGTTGCAGGCTAATCCATTGTCAGCTCCTTAGTAACTCACTGGGGCTCCCTCTGAAAGGGTGCAGGGTTGTGGGGAGCTGTACAGGGAGCTGGTCCCATAGGTGAGCCCCACTCTGGAGAAAAAGTAAAGGAGGTATTCACCCAGTCTCCTATTATATTTCATACCAAGTTACAGTTCAGCTAATTATTCTCTTTGAAAAGTTATGTGCTTGGGTGTTGTTTTTGGGTGTTGTTTTTTTTTTTTTTTTTTTTTTTTCCTCTCCCCAATTCATGCATTTTAAGGCAAAATACTAGACAATCTGACACTTTGAAATAAGCTGAGGGCCACTAAAACCTCACCCACATTTGCAAATTTATTTGGCTTGTTCTCTCAATATAAATTATATTATTAAAATAAAAAACCCAACCAAAGGCTGTATTACTCAGCATACACATAATTCACCCCTGGGAGAATATGGGAATGAGCCACATGAGGTAGCTATTAGTCACATTGCTTAATCCAGNTGGCCCTGATCTCACCACTTTCCAAGCTGGCACAAACAGGTAGTGCCATGAGTAGGCATGCCCTGCCCCAAGGTACAAGGGGTAGTTACTTCATACTGCCTAAAAGCAGTCAGCAAACCCCTGAGGTCAGGTATTGATGTGCACTAATTCATCCTGCGAGTGTCAGTCATGCGCAGTGAGGCATCTTGCCAGCTGTTTGTTAGCCTTTGCTCACCCAGATAAATAGTAGAAATCACAACACATCATAAGGTTCTAGTCGTACACAAAGATTTTGTTTATGCTGTATTAAAACTTGCAGTGTGTTCCCTTATTAAAGCACAAAGACTTTTAAGGGGGGATGATTTTCACAGTCTCTCAAAGTATGAAAAACATCAGTTTCAGGTTGTACTGAAATTCAGTGGAAAACAGAATTATAATTTATAGATGCAAACACTTTCTAAAGAATAATGTGCCTTAGTTCTAGAAACTGATTAATGCCATTTGTAGTTTGTTTCACTGTTTAGGGTAACATTCTGAGATCGTTCTGTCTTTGCGAAATTTCTAGTGATGCCTCAAAAATCTGTAACTAGAAAAAGACAGCAGTATGTATCTGCAATACTCAAAATGGTTCATTTATTATAATTTAAAAACCAGTATGTGTTTATAAATGGTGTTCTTAACTACAAAGATCTTTACTGCTCATTAATTTTTGGATGTATGTTATGTCTGAAAGTACTAATTTTACTTTTCAGTAAAAGCCCTACAGGTATGCAAAAGACTATAAATTAATTAAAGAGAAAGACGCCATAGAAACATATTCTTCCATTAACTTACATTTTATGGGATTTGAGGGCTTTTAAATTCTGCAACGTGATAATAGAATGTAGTTTTGTACCTTACTCTTTTAAAATTTATTTGAGAATACCAAAATATTTTAGGTCATATTTAAAATCTGGGAAATTTTTAAGGAATTGCACATTTGGAACAAGTTTACTTCTCTGTGATGTCTTGTCATTTAAGGTTAATGTCACGAAAATCACATATGGTAAGTTGATATATTTTATTGTGAGGCAAGTAAAGGCTGGCAAGTAATCATTTCTGTTTCAAATGTGTCAGCAGCTAGAGTGGAGTTAGATGTCTTACAACACTTGACAGAATCATGATTGGCAAATGTCTGACTTTACCTGCTCTCACATATAAGTCAGAATTTAGGACTTCTCATAAACCTTTGTTAGAAATAGGAACTTTGTGATTAAGAATTTTGTGCTAGAGATTACCTTATGTATTTTTATCCAATTATATGTATATTTTTTCAATATAGCAATAGCTTAATGGCAGTGTCTTTTCCCTGTGTAGTCTTAATAGTAGTAAGAGATCTTCCTCCTGTCTAGCAGAATAATAAAAGCTGATATGTTAATTGATGTACTGAGAGAAGATTATTTTTTGGTAACTTTGCATAGTTTGCCAACATGAGGAATTTTATGGCATGTCATCTGCATTTAAAGTTCTGTATTTTACCCTCTTATTTATGCCAAGTGTAAAAACCAGATTTACAAAACAGGTATACATTCATGGAAATCAGTTTTATGACAGAAACCTGATAGGGGTTTTTGGGGTCTATTTTTATTTTTATTTTTTTTAGGGGCATGTTTCTGGATACCATTCTCCCTTCCCGTGATGACAATGGTATACGACCTGCCATTGGCCAGCGTACCCGTCTAAGTAAAGGAGATATTGCACAGGCAAGAAAGCTGTATAGATGTCCAGGTATTGCACCACAAACAAACACAAACTACATACTAGCCATTGTTTGACTTGTTGTACAAGAGAAATGATAAACTTGTTAAGTCAGCTGCTCAGTATTTTCTTTCTGTGTCAGCAACTGACATAGGCTGCTCAGGAATCAAATCATAAAAAAATCTTATAGATCAAGTCACTTGAATACAAAGCATCTAAAGACAGATAAACTGTATGAAACAACGTGGTATCTCAGTCTGCTTTTCTTAGCTGTTCAACGACTAGAAAGAAAAGATTTTTAATATCACTTCTGGTTTGCATACTGGCTAGGGTCCTTTATTTGACTTCGAGTTGAGTGCAGAAGGAGCAAAATGAATTATTGCACTCAGCTCTGAACCCATTATTATTTTTTTTTTTTTTAATTTGTCAATAAAAGAAGCCAGGGCAACTAAATTGTAAACTCTTATGTGGATGTAATGGCTAGATCTTACTACAAAATTTCTACAGATACATTTACAATTGGAATATCTTCTAATTCTGTCATAATTTGAATGCATATTAATTTTTTATCTCAAAATAGTGTGGTAGAGTTGCTGTCTGTCTCAGAGACAACAGTGGCAAGCCTGGAGTAACCCAGAGTCAACACCGTGGTTCATTTTCTTCTCTAGTGCTCCTTACTAAGTGCTGCCAGAATGGTGGAAATCTCAAAAGAAAAGGTTTTAATTTCCTTGCTCTAGTTGCTGCTGATATCACTGTTAACCTTTGGTGTCAACCAAAGAAATTCAGAAGTGCCATCTCAGTCAGAATTTACCAGCAGTATCCTTGTGGGAGGCTGGTCATCCCAGCTCTGTGCCACATAGGCTTACTTCTCCTCATGGGAAATAATGAAATCTCAGGAACTGTTTTAACTGAGATATTGCCACTTGTAACTGTCTGATCAGTACAGAAGGACTAAAGAAAGGGATCAGGATTAAACTAATGGAGTTGCTTCAAACTTGTACCAGCAGCAATGGGATCTACTGAAGATCTGGGGATTCTGATGTGCATTTGATGTACACTGTACAGCTGAAATACGCTTTTCCTTTGTACTGTAAGTACACTGAACCACAGTCTTGTATATACTGTGAACATGCACAGAGCTTCTGGGCCTGCCAGAGAAAAAACACTTTAACACCTTGTCTTTAACAACTCTTCCTTTGGGAACAATTTTACTCCTTTCTTTGGTACGGAAAGTACTTTAATAATGACACTCTTGGCAGCATTATTTCTAATGAAAGCATACAGAGAGCAACGATTTCAAAACCACAAAGAATACGTATATATTTTGATAAAAGAAAAACTTTGGAGGAAAAAATAGTCTATAAAAGTAAAACCGCTGTGCAAGTAGGTAGTGTCTTACAATCATATTGACTTAAAAAGAAAGGGAAATTATAAACTAATCTGTTTCTTGTATATATAATACTCCAATATGCACTTTCAGAAGTGTAAAAGATGCAATGTACTTTTTGAGCTAACATTCAAAGAGTGATTCAGAGAAAATATCCTTTTCATATATGTTGTGAAAGCATCTATTGAGAGTTATAATTTCTTTCAGTGTCGTGGAAGTCTTGTTGAAAGTTTCAAAGTATTGTAAAACCACTGTGGTTGTTCAGTAGCAGTGTGCACTTGAAAAGTAAGATTTTTTTTGCAGCACTGGTGAACACAGATCACATGGATAATAAAAATAAATGGTGGTTGAAAGATTACGCTCCTTTTCTGGCACCCAGCTTTGCAAACTTTGGGATAAAACACATTGGCTTTCCAGCCTTACTTAGATGAGCCATGTCATAAAAGAAAGTGAGTTTTAAGAGAGAAAGAGGCAGAAGGTTTTTCTACAAATGTTAAATAGCATACTACTTAAAATGCTATTTTTTCAGTTAATATTTTTAATAGAAGCTGCACTGCTGAATAACACAACCTAGACTGAAGCATCCAGTAAAGAAAGCAAACCTTTGAAACTTGCACAGTCCTTTTCTTCTAATACATTTTCCAGCAAATACTGAAACTCAAAATTCAGACAGACATAAAACTTCTGGTTTTATGTAAAGAATTATGTGATCATTGTAGTATATATCAGTATATAAAAGCCCTGATGCTGTTGTTGGTTTTGGAGGTATGTTTTGTTTCCTATTCCAGATGAAAGATATTAATTGTGATTCCTGCTTATGGTAAAACAGCAGTGAATATTTCAATCTGTAATAATATTTACGTTGTTTTGTGTGTTCATTTGTGCTGCCTTAAATGCAATACAATGAAAATGCATTAAAAAATAACTTAATCAGTATTTTCCAGAGACCCACATTTCTATGATAAAGGATTTTATGGTATTGTTCATGTTTTGTTTGGAGTTCTAATTATTTCTGCAACCAGTTGCTGGTCCAAGTCTTTTTCTGGGGGCTCATGAACATGAGGTTGAGCTCAGGGTTGCTGGAGAATTCAGGTGATCCTCACAGCAGGAAGGCAACTGAGCCTTACAGGGTGTTTTAGCTAGTCAGGGTATTCAGGGTCATTATTCAGCAAGGGACTTACTGACCAAGAAACAGTTTTGAGACTGGTGTAGCCAAGGAGTGAGATTTGATAACCTGCCTTTCAGCAGCAGGGTAATTGCCGGGTCTCTAATGTGTAGCAACAGCAATTTTGGTTTAACTTTTCCTTACAACTTTTGTAAAAGGAAAATGTAATTGCTAGTAGGGATCTGTTATATTTTAAAACCGAATTATATTGTTACATGATGGAGTAATAAGAGGAAAGAAGGCAATTAAGTTGAAGTCCTTCCTCTGCCAATCTGATTTTGAATTTTGAGTGTCTTGGTATTTGAGAATAAAACTTGAACTGGATGTATTACAGTGGTTTTCAGACAGTCTAATGGAGTTAGAAAATGTGTTTTCTTCTAGCTGTTACAATTTCAACACAGATCTGCCTCTATGGTTGTGTATAGAAATTGTAGTTAATGTTTATGTGTAGTTTGATAGGAGTGGAAGAATAAGAAAAGAAAATGATGGAAAAAGATATTTAAATGCCAAAAGAGAGAACAAAAAAAAAAGTGGGTAGAGTGGGACTATATAATGGATATGAAAGGAGTCTCAGACAGGTGGGAGAAATCTGTTTAGAGGAAGAGAAGGTGGATGGATGAAGTTCAGTAAATTTACAAGTTGCCTGTGTCTGTGACAGTGTGTGTAGAAAAGAGCAGATGAAGGCTGAAGCCTGTCTCTTTTTTGTTCTATTCTCACTGTTCCTGAGGCTTAATTTGCTGCCATCCCTATTAGATTCAAAAGGAATGTTCACCTTCAAAAGTCAGCCTTTGCTCATTGCATAAGGAGGATTAAGGTTTTTAGATTAAGACTGTTTCCCTATAACTATAAAGGGGAATCAAGTCAATAGTAAGACCCTGAGCTGTAGTAAACTGATTTAAGTTTTTGATTTAACAAGAACATGATCAACAGTAGATATTTTTAGGGCTCTGTGGCACCTTTATATGCCATATATGTACAGTTGTACAGAGTTGTGTCTAAGTGTTAATGAACTTGAAGAAAAAGGGTAAACTCAAATTTGCCATAAATGATAGTATGCATTTGCTAGTACTATGTACAAAGGAATGAGACTTGGTTCCCTAAGTGTCCTGGAGGATCTGGGCTTCATCATTTGCAGATTTCACAGTAATCCTTGATGGGACTAGACTGTGTGTGTACGCCAGCCCAGAGAGGTGTTATACACAGGCTGTGTAATTAAACACTGCTGCAGAGTACACTGGTGGGAATTTCCTTGTATAAGCACATAATCTACATGCTGCCTACACCCATTGCTAATCTTTACAATGAGAAGCAAAAATAGTTTCCCTCTCCTAACCACAGAAAGTCTTATTAGATGTCTAACCTTCTCAAGCTGTAAAACAGAGGAGAGTGGCTTTTCTGGTTAAAGTACGTGTGTGGGGAAAGCTAAAGTGGCATTTCTGCAAATGGTCTAGCCTAGTAAAATTGATATAAGACATGACATTTGAAAAGGGGGAAAAGCATCAGAGAAAACCTTGGCAAATGTTAATGATTAACAAAGGAATATAAATGTACAAATGCCTTATAAAGCAGGGCTGTGTAAGGCTGAAGTTGTAATTGATATCTTCTGACTTGAAATATACTAAAATAAGTATGAAATGAAATTTAAATAAGTGGCCCTTACCACTCATTTTCCTTCCACATTTCTCTCTCTGAGTGGTTTTCATTACAAGTGGACCATAATACATTAAAAAAAAATTATAATCTGTTTTATAAGCCTAGTCACGAATACTGCAGTTGCTACAGTCCAAATACAAAGAAAACTTTTACATTCTATAGTGATAGAATTTTAACTGTTTCCCATTGCAGAGAAATGTGCTTTTCAACAAGAAATTCCCAAATATTGCCCTGTCCTGCTGCAGCTTTGGAAGCCAGCCTGGAACTCAGAACCCCTAGAAAATTACTTCAACTATTGATTGGTAGAAGCTGTTCCTGTTATAGCTCCCTTGAGTAATCAAGAATTTAAAATTAAAAGATAAATATGGCAAAACACATAAAGCCCAAATGCATTTTATAAATTCTGTTTGTGCTAATTCTTAGTAGAAGGTATCTACTTACAAATTTTCCTATGCTTCTGTTAAATTTAGAGATATTTCTAAAAATAATTTTAATGTGATATAGAGCTCCCAGGAATTTAATAAAGATATAAGGTAAATTTTTATGTTAAATAGCTTTATTCTGTAATTCGTGGGGGAAAAAAAATGTTCCATGGCAACTTAAAAGCCATTGTTTTAGGTCTATACACATCTTCTCTATATGGAGCATGGAATGTTACATCATAGTCTTAATGAAACCATGCATGGCAGGAAGAATAAGAGAGGGCTCTTAGGGGTGCCCTAAGGAGTGAGAGGAATACTTAGGTTCTTGTGGATGTCTCATCTTTAGGCTCTACTGTCCTCTACGCCAACAGTTTCACCATTGGCTTTTTCTGAAGTGCTTCACTTATGCACTGTAAGCTATGGCACAGTTCACCAGCTCTGGGGGGACCTAGAACAGGACTCTGCAAATTAAGTAACTTTTATTGATGTGTTACAAATTAATTGTGGTTAATGACAGATATAACCTTTTCACTGAAAAAGCTTTGTGCAGAAATGTCATTTGCTGTGGCTGCCTGCAATTTTTTAAAGAAAAAAACCCCATTTTTTAAATGAAGGGAGGAAAAGTTTTTTTTTTTTGTCTGTTTCATTCCTAGGGACATAGTGATGGTGGCTTTAGCCATAACACTTCTTGACAGCCATGCCAGTCTTCCCTTTCTCTCCTCATCATGATGACCATTTGAGTGTCAGAGAGCATATTTAGTGCTTTGAATGTAATTTACATCTGATATAACAGTGTAGTTGTCCGATCATATCTTAGGTGCATTTTAACAAGACAGCCTTTAGACTTGTGTTGTCTTTGTCATAAACAATCCTTTCCTTTGTCCTCTTTTATTTAAAGATTTTCCACATCATTTATAATACATTGATATTTTGATGACACATTTGTTCACCTGCTGGCAATTGTAGCCCTGTAATTTGAAAGCACTGCAGATCTGATTACACTGTTAGTCATGAGATAATATCAAATTTATATCTTGTATCACACCTGCATATTCAGTGGGTGAAAAAATTTGATTAAGGTCAAAAAAGATGACTGACTAAGGTGCAACACCCTACCAATATCAGTTTTAATGGTGGAGAGCAGCAGGAACTGCCACTATTATATTTTACTGTGAAGATGATTTATTAACCAGCATCTAGCAGCATGATTGACAGGTGACAGAAGGGTGCTAAAAGCTTCAATAATAAAGAATATAAAAGCCTTTGGTACTTTAAGAATTTACATTTGCTTTGCTTTTATTACTCGTATCTCTACAAGACTCT
>WEKY01030945.1:0-11017 GCA_013390045.1 Picathartes gymnocephalus
TGTTTGGTTGGGTTTTTTTGCAGACGTGATGCAACCAGAATGAAATCACAGCAGTTCTTATTGATAATCTGAGAATTTTCTATATGAACTAGAAATGAAAACTAACAAAAAAAAAAAAAAAAATTGAGAGCATTTTAATACTGTTCATTAATTCTTCATGTAGCAAGTACCTTTTCAGACACGATTAAGTAACTGAGTTTCTATAGAAACAGAAGAGGCAACAAAGAATCATATTCCTCAGATTAGACTGGGCCTTGGGCAAGAGCCAGTGAATTACCCAGGCATCAAATCACATGACTATGCTGATTGCAAATTTTTTCCCATTATTTCATCAGGGTGTGCATAATGAAATAAGGGGAGAAATTTCCAATGTAAGAATATTGAATCTGCAAGCCCTTGTTGAAGCAAGAGGTTTTCATGATAGAAGGTTTAAAGCACATTTTATAATTTGTAGGATTAGCATCTGGCTAATTGATGGGAGCCCCAGTCCTGAAGGCACTCAAGTATGAGCAACCATATATGTACAAACAGTCTCATCACACACACACGCCAAATTTTTAGAGCAACCACACCTACATGGGGGTAGGAGGGGAAAAGGGAGGGACAATGCCTTCACTTTGCTTGATATAACTTTTTAGTAAAGTCAGGTTCCTCTTTTGCAAACGTGAATTCTAAGGCAAAGGTGCAGAAGATTGATCAGTATTCTCTTCCTTTTCTGTAAAACACGGGCATTAGCAGAGGAAAAATAATGATACCTAATATCTGGAACCAGGGAATACAAAGCCACAACTGGCTGAGGGCCTGGGCAATTGCTCTTGCATCGTGTTACTGGAAGGACATAGAATGCGCCAGAGGGAGTTGCTGGAAAAGGGGTTCAGTTACCCGATGCACTTGGTGCTGAAGAAGAAATCACACTACATTTTACTTATCTGACCACATTCAGTGGTGGCTCACATTTAGTCATAAGCTGGAGGGGGACCCTATTAACTCTTGCAGAAAGTACAGATTAGTAGTCTTTATTCATTAATTAATTTATTATATGCTCTACATGTATCCTTACAACAGCAACCAATTTTCAACCTCTTTTTTTGTTAGAAGGGATTATGAACACATGAAGCCTAACCTCCTCCATAACACAGGCTCCTTCACAAATTATTCCTATCTCACCAAAGGGTATTTTTCAGAAAGGTAGGTCATCTTGGTTTGAAAACTAAGCCAATAGCTTCAGCCAGTTGAGATTCTTCCAAGCATCACTGCAGTCCTTGCTCCTTGGAGACCAGTATTCCAGATGGCTTACAGTCCAGACTGATTACAAACTACCCAAAATGAAATCAAGCAACAACCTGTACAATCAACTTGGTACATTTTAAGCTACCACTGAAAGCGCACACACCTCAGAGTACATGGACTCGAACACGTGTCATAAGTCACAATATCTGTGACTTTTTCTTTCTTTTAAAATATAACTAGCGATTATTCTTTTATCTCTCATAATAATTGGCAAGCGTCTTTGTAAAACATCACTTAGTGGTGTTTTTAAAGGAAAAGCAAGTTTATGCACTGTACACATGAAAAAGCTCTTTACTAGCAAAGGATTTTCTTATGACAAACACTAATCAACTTCCACAGAAAGCCATGTTTCCATTTAAAAACACAAAGACTGTGTAGTCTTTATCACCCTTCTACAGTCCCCCTCACAGCAATATTATATTTGAGAGCTTTTCTGTTTTACCTGTTCAAAGTAAATTGGATTACTTATTTAAGAGTGAGGATCTGGATTATATATTACGTTATTAAAACACTGAAGCCAACGAATTATAACAAATAACGGTGCTTCAAAGCTTAAGAATTACCAGCAGCCATGGCTTTGTTGCACAGCAAGCACCACCAAAAAGCTTGGGATGGTATCAGACAGTGATGCTTCCTAGTCATCTCTAACCTCAGAGCAGAGGTGCTTTCAGCACACAGCAGGGACCTGCAACACATCCATTCTTCAGTGACACACACACCTTGCCTGGAGCTGAAGGACATCACCCTGCAGTTGGTGCCACTGACTGCTGTGCCCTCCCTTCCCCCAGTTTGCCAGAGTACAAACATATGTTATTCACATGGTTTCTGGGAGAAGAGCTCTGCCCTGCCTCATCCTCCTTCCACATCTACATAAATCCATACCTCAAAACACATTATGTTAGAAGATTTTTATCTAAAAATGTCTAATCAAAGAGCATACATGTTTTTAGCACGCAGAGCAAATACAAAATAATACCTTGCAAAAGAGCTGAGATATAGTACAGGTCAGACTGTGACTCTTGGAGTAAAGCTCACAAGCTACCACTCAAACAGTCTCACGCATGTCAGCAGCCTTTTTGTGTAGGAGCTCAACACAGCAACCAGGAAAACTTGGAATGACACATGTGACACTAGCAAGAACTTTTCAAAACAGGCACTGTTACATTCCAACACTGAATCAAAAACATACTGCTCACAAGGTCCTCAGTATTTAAAGTGCGCTGATGACTCCTCATTCCACTAAAGTGAGATGGACACATAATGAGCTCCCGTCATAAACCTGAAAACACCCACGGCACCCATTTAGATTGTAGATGTCAGCTGATTTTCAAGAAAGCTTCAATCAATAGGGTTGATTTAAGTCATATTTACACCCTGAGCATTCAGTTTTATATTGATTTAATGGACAATGAATAAACTCTTCCTAAAGTTCAAGTGATGCTACCTGAGCTGTAGAAACAATAACTCCTAACAACACATAACTAAAGCACGCAGCACAAGGTATTGTTTTTCATAGTAATGATAATGAATCATCACTCTTCCATTCTTTCTCAAGGCAGTTTATGTGATTAGCTCTCTCATTTGTTATTACAGGATGAGATCTTCCCATTACTTGTCTGTCAAAACTCAACCTAGAGCAACAACCTGAAGTCCATGGGTAATAGTATGGACAAATCCTTTTAAAAGGGAGGGTCAATTCTACTTGATTTAATTTCACGGGAAAGCCTATATAAATCAGAAATATTATACACCACACAGAAATAACTGGGTGTTAAACTTCCAATACTGGCAATAACACCCACGAAAGTAAGAATATAACCTCTTCATTGTGAACACTGCCCTTAAAACTTTGATGGATGAAGGACTATATTTTTTTAATAGGTGTTCATTCATATAAATGAAGGTAAAATGACCTCTAAAGACTTATTTCCTAACTGTCTTCCCATGTGGCTTATATGGACATCTAATGTGGTATCAACAAAACCAAATTCTTCATCTAAACTTAGGGCAATTAATATTCTTTAATTAACTAAGAAATTAATAATTATATATATTTCTTAAACAATTAAGAAATTAGGATTTGTTACGTTTTGCCCAATGTCTGTATTTGCTGCTCTCTCTTCCTACGAACACAGTTCTATAAAGCACTGATTTGTTCAGCCACCCTTTGCACAGGAGTTTCCAAACATGTTCAGTGAAATGGATTTTGAGGAAGAATTGCCACTTTACTGACATTTAGCAGGAAAAGCAGCAAAACCAGTACTTACTTTCTCTGTCTTCAGGCTGATGAACACAAATGAGAGAAGACTGAAAACCTAACCACTAATATTTAAAGAAAAAGCTTGGGAAGGGCCAATGTGATATCTGGCTTGATTGCCAAGGGATAAAGCAGCAACAAACAACAAAGCTTTCAACCGCCCTTCAAGTTTAACAATTGTGATTGAATCAGATTATCTTCCAAATATGTTAATTTAAAAGTGGTCAGCTGTACTTCTTAAGGTGTCCTAACAACTCATGACTATCCCTGTAAAAAATCTGTATCTTAACTTGAACCTAAATCTGTTTGGGTTCAGACTTTCAGCTTTTACAACTTTTTGTAACTTCTGCTAAGCTGAAGCTCACAGAAAGAGATGAACACTGACAGGACATGCCACAGTTACAAGTATGTGGAGGCTTACAACACACAGAAAACTGGTATTTAGACAAAACCCCAAACAAATTATGTACCAATACTGAAAAAAATAAATTTTATACTACATATCAATCACACCAGACTCTATGAAATTATGGAGAAACAATGAGGAAAATATAGATGGAGTTATCAAATGCCTTCTAGGTGTGATATAAACAATTAGTCATATGTTTGTAAAAAACACTTAGGAAGAGCATAATCAAGTATCACAGACCAAAACAGCAGAGAAGTCACTGAACTTCACTCACAACTAATTATTTTTAAGTATCCCATTCCGTCAGAGTAGTATAAGCAAATTTAACAGATTTCATCCAACAGGAAAATTTAAATCTGTATCTGCACCAACATAAGATTCAGATAAACTATGTAAGATGAAAGAACAAATCAAGTAAGTATGAGAAAATTAAGAAAAAAACCCACCATCAAAATCCAACAAAACAGAAAAAAACCTCCCAACATCACCACTGATAACCTAAGAAAAATTACTGTAAACTGAATCTAGTCAATGAAATCGACTGAGGACTGAAATGGGCACAGTAAACTCGGCTTGAACTCAGAAGGAACAGTCCTGAAACTTCTTGAAATATGAGCTAAATCTGAAAAGAAGCAATAGCTTCAGAGAAAGAGAATTTTAAATTCTCACCATTCTGACTGAATACCTGCAGATATTTCAGATTTCAATAAGCTATCAGAGGAGGCACTTTACCAGGAAAACGAACAATGTTGAACAGAAGATCCCAATAACTCTGGCTGATAATATATTGGAAAAAGCAGAGGGGAAGAACAAGACAGACTATGAAGAAAGAACAGTAAAATCCAAAACATTAAAAATGTACTAACTGAAACTCAATTACCGCTGCAGTAGAAATTCAAACACCCCTATCTGGAAACGTCAGGAAAAAAATAATCACAAATCCAGCACAGAAAATACAACCTTTCCTTTGGAAAGAAAACAAATGGAAAGATTTGTAAGAAGTCCTCTAGGACCAGAGGTCATCTAAGCACCAGATTAAAGGTCAAAATGCAAATGTAATTTCTGAATCAACACTGATCAGACAACAGAAGTATGATTAGTGGTCAATGAGATAAATAAAAGTAAGATTTCAGCCAAATGCTCACAGCTCTTTATACACATCGTATAATCATACTTTAGCAATATCAATGGCAGAGACAACTCCTGTCTATTACAGGAAGCCATATGAAGTGTGGTACTGCGAAGGATAACAGCAAGTAGATTCAGCCTATACCAAATATTTACAAGAAGAAATCTTGTATGAGAATATACATGCTCAAATTAAGTTCCAAAGACATTTGACTATATGCTAGCATATTTTGTGGAACTTTTTTTAGTTCTGCAGGAATCTAATTGAAACTATCAAGGGCCCAAACCTCGGTGAAATATGATATATTCTTACAATGATGCATAACTGGACAGCAGAGTGATGGAAATATGGAAACTGATGTGAAGAAGTGCTACTTCTACACCTTTCAGTGTGGGACCAAAGAACAATAACAAAAACCCTGTAAGCAATTCAAACTCTGGTGGAACACAGAGAATTACTAAGTGGCCTAGACACTGATTGCTAACTATCCTGTCATCCTGTGCAACATTTCCAACAGGGTTTCCTACAAACAGAGATCTCAGGAGAAATAGCAGGCCACCCTGGAATTCCATGTGTCAAACAGAAACACTGTTTCAAAGGCAAAAATGGCAAAAGCCAGGTCAGCTCAGCAGCCTGGGTGGGCCACACTACTCACAGTGTAGGAGATAAAGTACTGTTCAAGGAAAGTCTTTGACCAAGAAATATTAGAGGAGAGAAGGCAAAGCTCCACCAAGCAACATCTCAGGCACTGTGTCTCTAGAGCCAAAAGCGCCCTGCTGCAAGAGCTGGAGATAGAGAGAAGTATTAGGCAGGAAGTGAGGAACTGGGAAAAGCATCTGGGAATTAAACAGAAAGACTGTGAGTCAGTCTGGGGAATCAAATACCAGTTCAGCCCTAGAAATCTGCATGTTCCTTGAAGTGGAAATGCACTGGTATGGAGAAGTAAACACATCCACAGCAGATCCTAAGGAGCAGCTCAGAGCATCAGAGCAGATTTGCTGTACTGACAAATGACAGCAGAGCAGAAGAGACCAGCTTCCACTCTGTGTGCCCCAACAATCATGGAAAGCTGATGGATAGGTTGCCCACCCCTATCCATTATGCTAATTGCATCCATTTTGATAAACACTGTATTTCAAGTATCAGAAAGCACATGCTTTCTACTGGAGTCTGACATGCAAAATCCCAACTACTTGAGTCAAAAAGGGCAGAAAGTGTCAAGTTCGTTAAAACATGGACCATTCTTTGTTCAGGCAGATGATCAACTGGCCAAAAGCTTTTCTGAATCTTAAGCATAAACAGGTTTTCAAGTAGTCTCTTCCTCAACTCTCTGAAGTGAGAGGCTGTGAGCAAGACAGAATGCTAGCTTCCAAATGTGAGCTACTAATTGTATTGTCCAGCAAGGCTGCAGGAAAGTCTTTCAAGTTAGAACACTGTCACAGTATTAAAAATTATATTAGACCTGACATTGATACATCACATCAGCCAGCCAAGCTCAGAACCTCTCCCTTTTGCCTTTCCAATGTGGAAATTAGATGACAACACCTTTCGCAAAAATATCTGGGGAAAAGTAGTATTTCATCAGATCCTTTTACCACCAGAAGGCAGCCAATTTCCATCTGCTCTCTTCTGCTTAAACATTTGAATCATCCTTGGCAACATAGCATGGACTTACAACTCCTACTGCATCTCTCACACAGGCACTGTCCCAGCTGTAAGCATATTTGCAAAATAATTCATTTCTAAAAACAGTTCTTGCTAGCTAAGAACAACTTAATTCCCTTGGGATTCAAAGATCTCACAATAACATTTTAAACAAAGTCACTTAGAATTTCATCTCTACTTCACACGCACAAATGTACACAGGCAAAAGGAGCACAGAAGCCACCAGCTAATTGTACCACAGCCTCAGTCTCTCTTCCTGTAAGCTCCAAGTGAATACATTGCTCTGCCATCTACTACCAGACACAATAATTCCTTACTATAATGTCTCCAAGTAGAAGAGTTTGGCAAACATTACCATAGTATAGTAGAAAGCAGTTAAGAGACATTTTTAAACCTCTTTGTTGCATCTGAATGCAAGATACAGTTAATAACATGAGTCTTTTAGTTGTTTATAAAGTTTATGACATGTTCAAGATATTTGCATCCATAAAAGTAATATTGTCATACAGGGCACAGTGCCCAAATGACGGTAGAGATCTGGGTTGATGTTCTGTCCAAATGCCTCTGCTTCAGCTGATGCAGGCTGCTGTGTAAATAAACACACCACACTCCTCTGGATAAGGAATTATTTCATATAGGCCAAACTACGAGGCTGCCCAGGGAAGCAAGAACATGAAGAAAGAAAATACTTTTTTTGCTGTTGGTGAACAAAAGGAAGATGAAACACCTGACCGAGGGTCACACAGAAGCAAAATATGGGCATGGTATTATGTGCAAGGCATGAAACAATTTAATTACAGAGAAAGCTCATCAGCCATAAAATACTTTTAAAGCAGAAAAGTACATTTTTTGGTCTTGTCCTGGAAGATTAATGCAGTGATGCAAGATAATGTGGGTTTGCAGAACAGCTATGAAAATCCAATTTAAAATCCAATTTACAATCTTTCGTATTTTCCTCTTGTTAAAAAGGAAAATAAAACCTAAACAACCCTTCAACTAGGACATGCTTACAGAGAAAACTCCCATTGATGTGACTAGTACTGACATAGACACAATAATTTAAACTAGTCCAGACCTTAATTCAGTATAAAAATGGATCCACACTGCTTATTAGAAAAGCTGTATCTCTGAAGTAAACTATTGATCTAATACACCTTGTTAGCAGAGATGTAATCAGCACTGCCCGAACACATCAAAAGACAATCATCATTCTCCTAACTTGTTACAATACAATATAGTGGTGAAAATGTCTCCAATGTCCAAACAAGTATTTAAATATGAGTTTCTCTGCTCAACTGCTACACAAACCAAGGCCAAGAGGAGAGAGCCAGTGTAGAAAGGGCGGATTTTTCACCCCTTCCCCCAAAGTGACTGATACTCCTTTTCCTGCACAGCATTGGGGCACACAAAGTGGCTCCAGGAGAACAGATAACTCGAGTACTCTTCTTCTGCTCCACATAACACCAACAAGAAGTCCTTTCATCCATCCCCAAGTGCTACAAAAAGTACTTGGCTTTAGACTGAGACGTGCCAGAAGAAGTTTGCCATGATCACAGATGGAGAGAAGGGCATCACACTTAACCCTGATCAGTTTGCTGATGGCAGTTTCATGGCAAACCTAGACTTGAGGGCAGTGCCAGAGAATCAATGCTTCTCATTGTCTAGCCACTGCTTAAGTTACATGGTGAAGCCATCTAATGTCATCATATCCACAGTCTCATCAATTTGAAAGTCAATTCTCATTCTACAATTCAAGACAAATGACTTCAAGAGTCAATAATGAGGGAGTATAAGTCAGCAAAAATTAGATCACAAAAAAAAAAAAAAAANAATAAAATCAAAAAAAAAAAAAAAAAAAAGAGGACAGCTGTATTTACATCCTCTCTTGCAAATACGAATTGAGATCATCCCTAGCACAGTTAAAAATCTTGCATACAGTATTTCTAGTCAACTTCAAGGACATATAAGTTGGTTTCCCACAGAGCAACCAGGCCAAATTTTACACCATATTCATGGGTGGCTAACTTCTTAGATTCTATCTGAGCAAATTTTAGCATTATGTCACTACAGAAAGGGCAATTAAGGAGAAAAAAAACCAACCCACCATATCAAAAGTTCTTTTTCTTCCCTGTTTACTTTTGACCAGGTAACCTCCACCTTTGTCACAAGATCAGAATCATCTAGAGAGCTTCCAAAGGGTCATCCTAAATGTTATAATTACTACAAATGATGTATCCTGTTTACCATGTCAGCAGATTTACTCTTTAACTCAGGATCAGCTAGGTCCCTCAATACCTTGCTTGTAACCAGTCTTTCCTACCAAGAACAGTCCACACTGGCTTTCTCCACCTTCCTTGTCCCTCAACTGGCAGACCACAGCTGTTAAAAGAACCAGCAGAAAATGGCAGTATTTCCATGAAAAAAAAAAAATAAAAAAATTAACCTATGTTCCAGTTATTACTGTGCCTGTCATGTTGGGAGTGGCCATCTGTCCCTCCCTTCCTCTCCCACCTTTTGTTGACCACTGTGTCATAAACCCCTGCCATTTTAGCACGTCATCTGATAAGTTTCCATACATTCCTTTGAATATTGCCAACTCTAATAAATTACTTCGTTACAGGGGTTTGATTAGTAATGGTTTTGGCAACATACTGAAAAAGGCTACAACGTTTTACCAGCCCTTTTCTGTACAAACAAAACTCCTGGAAATGGACTTGTTGCTATTACCTCAGTGCCACAACAGCTGCAATTCCAGGCAAAGCACAGGCACTAGTAAGAGCTGCATGGAAAGCAGATTTCAAAATATGTGGAGAATTTCACCTTCTAAATAATACTCACTATACAGACTACATTCACATACTAAAATAATGGATACAGTGCACAAATATTTAAATTCCAAAAGGAAGGGGGGTAACGTGGAAACAAAGAACTATTTCTCTATTCTGAACTTCTACCAAATGCTGCAGGCTTATCTGGCCTCCGCAAAAAAATGAGTGCACATTTATGAATCCTACTTCCATTCATGGACAAAATCTTCCAAAAGTGTTTTCTCCATCTGTAAAGTGGTTATCACCAACCAGACTATTACACATATAACTGCAAGAAGACTTAGGCATGCATGCACTATGCAAACAGGTTAAAGAAGAGAATCCTAAACTATCAAACTGTTTCCCCAAAAATTGAGAAATGACTGGAAAATTGATGGATATCTCAAACCATCTCTAATTCAAAGACAACAAAGTCAGAAGTGTAGAAGAATGCCTTGTCAGACCTTGAAAGGCCAGGGGGTTATCCACGAAAGGAGAGCCTGACAAGAATTTTTCAGTAAGCAGAGCAGGCGTGAACTTTTGAGGCAAGACACGTTTTTCATGGATTTGCCAATCCTGTCCACACTTCAAAAGACTATTAAAAAAATTTTTAAAACTACAGCCAATGTGGAGTGTCTGCTGGTCACTTCTCACACAAGAATGAGGTAGTTTATCAACACACAACACTGACTGAAGGTCCCAGCAGTCCACATGAAAACACACTTCACAGCAGTGCCTTAGTTTAGATTATAAACTGTTTACAAGTCCATAGAGCATTGAAGGGCTGAAGAAACACTTAATCTCACAGTAAACATGTATGGGACCTTGAACCAAACACAGATGCAGTCCATATGTTTATTTTGCTTAGCCTTAAGTACTAGTTGTCATGGAAGTGTGTAAAGCACAGATTTCGGGAGAATGAGCTTGATTATTCTGTACCAATTCAAGAAGTACCAGTGGAAACACCATTGGGTTCCGTATCTCCAATCTCATATAAATACATATACGTTGCCTAAGAAAGGGTGGAAGACCTCGATGAATGCATATGCACAGTATTATTAAGACCTAGCTAAGTATGACCCAAACCTCTACAAAAGCGTCTCCAGCTGCCAGCAGTCGGAAACGAAGCATTCAGGAAACATACTTCACAAGGACGTCTGGAGAATACAGAGAAGCCGAAGAAAACCTGTTCTCTTCGTAAATTTCCGAATTACAACATTGCCTTATTTTACCGAACGCATGCTAAAGGTTCAGCAAGAAAATTCTCCCAGAACCTGGGGAAAGTCACACCCTGATGAACGGAGCCATCGGTCACCGGTGGCCTCCCGTACAAGGCTCCAGCGCCTGGGAATCTTGGCGCATTCCCCCTGAGCTCTGGCAAGCAGCAGGATCGGGGAGCCCCTGAGGGACCCCGCGCCCCGGGCACCGCCGAGGGCCCCGCCCCGGCCCCGGCCCCGGCC
>WEKY01030945.1:11433-54261 GCA_013390045.1 Picathartes gymnocephalus
CTGAGCGCGGGCACGGGCACGGCACACCCGCGGCGAGGCCGCGCCCGGCGTCGCTCCGCAGGGGCGCTGCGGGCAAGAGCCGCGGACCGAGAGCCGCCCTGCCCAGGGGGACTCGGGGTGCCGGGAGACTACAAGCTGGACCTAAGCCGGCAATGTGCGCTCGCAGCCCGGAAAGCCAAACGTGTCCTGGGCTGCATCCGAAGCACCGTGGGCAGCAGGGGAGGGAGGGAGGGCATGCTGCCTCTCTGCTCTGGCGACACTCTGCCTGAAGTGCTGCATTCAGCTCTTGGGTCCCTAGGCTCCTCTGCAGACAGTAAGAGAGTTCTGGTTGCTCATCCTGGGGAAGAGGAGGCTCGGGAAGACCTTACAGCACCTTTCAGTACCCGAACAGGCGATACGAGAGCTGGAGAGGGACTTTTTGATAGGACAAGGAATTATGGCTTCAAACTGCAAGAGGGCAGGTGTAGATTAGATACCAGGAAGAAATTCTTCAGTAGGAGGGTGGAGAGGCAATGGACAGTGGATGCAGGTTGCCCAGAGAAGCTGTGGATGCCTTATGCCTTAAAGCATTCAAGCCCAGGTTGAGATGGTGCTGGTCTAGTGGGGGGTGTCCTTGCCCATGGCAGGGAGTTGGAATGAGATGATCTTTAAGGTCCTGTCCGACCCAAACCATTCTAAGATTTCCCTTTTAACTGCCTAGCTTGAAAGATTTGGCCTTGTCATCATGTGGCTCAGAGAATTTTGTAAAACTGGATGTTAAAAGGAAGCGCAGGCTCTTGGTCTCAGCCAGGAAGGTAGCCCTCTACCAGAGGTGATATTGCCTTCTTGCCCCTTCTCTGTACCTGTTCTCTGCCATGCCCCACATCACACTTGAAGTTCACCTCTGCTGCTGAAGACCACCTTGTGCCTACTGCTAAAGGTGGGGGTAATCTTTGAGGACCTGAAGAGCCCTAGAATAAAGCACACTCAAAGGGAACACTAGTGTGTATAGAAAACACATTTTCTACCCTTGCAGCTCTGAACGCTATTTGGTTTCCACGTTGTCAGGAAACGACTGGGCACACTGACTTGCCTTCAGGATAAAACTGTTACTTTCCAATCAGATATGTATCTTTGTTCTATTAAATATGTTGATAAGGTTAATTAAACCTCAAAGACGGCATAAAGCCACGTTCAGGGCACAAACTGCTCGTGCAGGCTGTACTTTTATACTAGAGTCTAGCCTTTCATCAGCTGGTGCTGGCATGGAGCTGGTACCCAATGTCCATCATGTGGAGATAGAGACACGATCCTGGGAGAAATGACTCTTCATCTGAGGCAGCAGTCATGTGGTTGTTACTGTGTAGGTAAAAAGTTCAGAAGGGGGAGGCGGCCTGTCCCTGATGTACACTTGAAGATTGCCAGTTCTGCTCTCAATTCCACTGCACCATGGAGGATGTTCATCATCATCATCGAGGGCAGCTGCACCTTGAATGGAAATGCAGAAGAGCCTCTTCACCCTTTTTGAATTTATCACAGAGTAAGATTATTTAGAATTTTAGTATTGTTGACATGACCTCGCTCTCAAGGGGGTTTTTAGGGGTAGTATTTTTAAGGAATATTTTTGAACAAGCAAGTTTCTTATAGCTTTGAGAAGAAATGTCAGTTTGTTTTGTTTTGTTGTTTTTTAAACTAGGTCCAGCTAAAAACTATATACCAAGTACCTTGAAAATGAAATTCTGGCTTGGCTAAAAGTAGTGGCAAAAATTACAAGTAACTTCCAGTAGTAAAGGCAGGACACCCAAGGTTCCTGTGTTCTTGTAGGAGTAGAGATGGCGTTACTGGAGATGTCATCCCTCCAAAAATCTGCAGTAAAACTACTGAAGCCACACCAGATTTTTGGGAAAGAATAAACACATGATACTCTGATGTAGTCGAAAGCAGGGATGGAGTTTATTTTCTTTGTGAACTGTGCACTTGCCCTCAAGGAGGAAAAAAGTTTTATCAGAAGCTGGGCACTCCAGCTTCCTGCTCCTAACCTGTTTTTCAGCAGGGGGTACAGACAGTTATGAATGGCAAACTGTAAGTACTGAAAACACCCTATTAGTGCCAATTAGGCAGTTTTATATGTGAGGAGAGTGACATATTACTGGCATAAAGAAAAGCATAATTTGTAACATCTTCTGTATTTATCTTCCATTAAGCATTATAGAACATTTGAATAAAACTGGAAAGAAATGAAATGTCATCACTCAAGTAAATAGCGTTGAAAATGAGGGTGTATTGTGTGTTTCTGCTGCTGCGTTGTAGATAGTATCAAGGCACTTTTAAATGGAAACCTGATCTGCTTTCACTGCAATGCAAAATAGGTGTTATGCTATCATGGCTGACTTTTTGTGGAAGCCAATGTAAATATTTTTTTCGTGCATGCTTAACACATATTTTTATGCTTCATGCAAAACACTTGTCTGTGTGTTTTTGGCGGGGGGGAGGGTTTGAGTCTTAGTGCTCAATGATAAAGTTTCAAATGTTTCTGTTTCATCATGTAGTTTGGGAACCGTGTTGGTTTTGCATGGCCTGGCTTTTGGTAGAGCGGTGGCCACAGAGGTGGCTTCTGTGAGAAGCTGCTGGAAGCGTCCACCATGTCCAGCAGTGTCAATCCCTGATGGCTCTAAAGATGGACATGCTGCTGGCCAGGGCTGGGCCAATGAGAGAGGTTCGTAATGCTTCTGTAATAACACATTTAAGAAGAAAATCAAAACAAAGTGGGGCACAGGATTTTCTTCTAGTCAGAGAAGAGGAGGAGGTGAGAACATGTGAAGGAAACAACATGCAGACACCAAGGTCAGTGGAGAAGGAAGGGGACGAGGTGCTCCAGGCCCTGGAGCCGAGATTCCTCTGCAGAGATCCACCCGCAGCCCCCGGGGACCCACGGGGGATGCAGAGATCCACCCACGGCCCCTGGGGACCCACGGGGGATGCAGAGATCCACCCACAGCCTCTGGGGAGGTGCCCGTGCCGGAGCGGGTGGGTGCCTGGAGGAGGCTGTGATCCTGTGGCAGACCCGGAGGAGAGAGGGGGCCCCGCTCCCAGGCTGGAGCAGCCTGGCCTTGGAGCTCTGCACCCCGTGCAAAGGGAGACCCACGCCGCAGCAGTTTTGGGAGGGCTGCTGCTCGTGAGATCGGACCCACGCTGGAGAAGTTCACGGAGAACTGTCTCCCGTGGCAGGGACCCCACGGTCTCACAGGGGAAGGACTCCTCTCCCAGAGCAGTGGAAGAAGAACTTGAGTGATGAACTGACCAAACCCCCATGCCCTGTCTCCCTGCGCCGTCTGTGGGAAGGAGGGAGGGGTTGGGGAAAAAAGGTGTTTTAAGGGCTTATTTTACTTCTCACTCTGCTCCTCTGACTCAGTTAGTAATAAATTCACTTTGTACCTCTAAGTTGAGCCTGTTTTGCCCTTGGAGTGTTTTCTCCCGGTCCTTACCTCAACTCATGAACCTATTGTTAATTTTTTTTCTCTCCTCTGTCTAGCTGTGGTAGGGGAGGGTGAATGAGTGACTTTTGTGGGTGCCTGGAATTTGGCCAGTGTCAAACCATGACAGGAACAAAATAATGAACTTCTGGTCAATCCCTTGAGCTGTAATAGGGATTTAGAAAAACCTGAGATGGAAATAAAAGAATATTTGCCCCTGCATGTTTTATAATATTTGGTTGAGAAAACTGCACGAGGTTGGAACCTCAGTGTGGTTTTAACACTGAATGAGTCTGTTTAAAGTTCTCTGTGCCACTAGATTTAAAACTACAATGTATGGCATTCAGTTTTGAAAAATAAAGAAATCAGGAGCAGATATCAGTACAAACTGAGGAGTTATTTAATATAACATATTATAAACCTCCCAGGGAAGAAAATAAACATCATTCTAGAAGGACAACTGTTCTTTGTAATATCATCATACTAATGGACATTAACATTACCTAAGCAGGAAAAAGATGAAATGAAGCAGACATTTTATCCTTTATTCCCCAGAAGACCTTCTTACACTGGATCTCTTCTTTAGACACAGCCAACTAGCTGTGTCTAATGGTTCAAGACAGCCATTCAGTTGACTAGGAGCAAAGTTAAAATATCAAAATTTTGAAAGATTATCTTTGATAAATGCACACCCTACTTAGGTTGGAAAAACAGGTGTATATATTCAGGAGAAATAAACTGCAAGCTTTCAGTCTGGATGAGGAACCTACCTTTCCAAGGAAGGTTAAATAAAACAGTTTCATATTCTGAGATGCATTTTTAAAAAATTTTTTATAATTATGACAGCTGTTCTTCAGTATGCCACTGACTACTTTTTCTCTCACTGTGAATGACAGCTTTCTTAGTGGTTTGTTGGTTTGGTTTGGTTTTTTCTTTGTTTGTTTGTTTGGGTTTTTTGTTGTTTGTTTGTGTGTGTGTGTGTGTGTGTGAAGTTCTGCTGTTCTTCCATGACAAATGGACAACTTGTTACCATTTGGTAAAAAGCATTTCCTGATATTTAATTGCCCTTAGGTGTCATATTGACCCCTTTACTCTTTATAAAAGCCCTGCTGACATTCCAGGTTCTCCATAGGTTAGGCAGGTGCCTGTCCACAATCCACACATCTTTTTGTGGACTACCCTGCTTCCTGAGGTGTGTTGGATAAGACTCACTGTTTCCATTTCTCCTTCATGTCTATACCATCCTGTGAACTCTGATAATTTCTGGAGTCTGGGTGTCAGAGGTGGACTCCATATGTTAACAGAGCTTACCAGTTTTCGTTTTGTTTTGACAGAAGCAAAGTCTTTGCTAGTTTGGAGACATTATGTCTGAATCCTTTTTTTTTGACACAGCACTGCACTGGGAACACATTGAGCATTTAATCCAAAATCCTCATTCAGAAAAGCTTTCCAAAGCAGTGGTCCCTGTTTTGGTTATAACTGACACCATTTGCCTTATGTCTGGTTTATGGACATAAGCACTAGGCTACAGTAGAGTGATCCAAGTCCTGATATAGCAGTGACCTTACATCACTATTTATTATCTTGTCAATCCCTATGTCATTCAGAAAAATTGTCGTAAAGTTTCTTTAGCACAGAATGGATCATGTAGAATATTAAAATTATACAGGGACTACTACCAGCTGTCCCACACACTCTTATCCCCTTACTCTCCAATATGTCTGTGGGTTTGTTTTATACCCAGATATTATGACCAAGTTAATTTTATATACGATCTGTCATTACAATGAAAATTTCTTTGGCAAAATCCAGACATATTATACCAACTCTACTATTTCTATTGACCAAAGCTTTCACCCTGCCAAAATAGAAGCAGGCTTTGTTTGACAGGACCTAATTCCACAAGACTGTGCAAGAACAATTATATTCTCAGCCTGGAATGATTTGTTAACACCGTGGTAGATTAATGATTCTGTTATTGTAACGAATTTCAGTGATAGACTAATCAGTCCATAGTTTTTTAGGTCTAACTAGCTAACTAATAGAGCTGCTTGTTTTTAAATGTGGAAACTGCATCACTATACAGATAAACACATAAGAATTTCAACGTCTGCTATATTCCAGTGGAATGAAAATAGAAAAGGTTTAAGAATGAAAAATCCAAAGAAGCTACTAAATTTGCTATGATAACAAAGCTGACAATGATAAAGCTGAGAAGAAAAACAGCTCTTTGAAGATGCCTTAGGAGACTACAGGCAGCTGAGCCAATGTTACTAACATAAATGGAAAGCCAACGAACGTCTCATGGCAGCTGATATTTTAATGTAACAGTGCCCTAAAAAAGGCACAGTTAACTATGTTTCGGTGAGATGCTAGAAAAAAGAAAGGGATGTGTACATCTCAGTAACAGCAGAATTGGCCCTTTTCCTGAAATTCAATGATCCAAATCCATCTTGCCCCTTCCTTTTGGCACCTTCGGGAGCCACCAGCAGCCAGGCCCATGAGAAGTCACCAAACCAGTTCAGCCAACAGCTTCCTTGGCACTGCTTCCTTAGCATGACATGAGGGAGAAAGTTTGAAGACAAATACTGGCAAAGAATGAAGTTTCTTTGGTTTCATTACATGCTCATGTAATTAACAGTTTTAACCAGTTGGAGATGACAGATTTCTTGAGGAACAACAGAAGTTATGTTGGACAATAGAAATGTTGGACTCAATTTGGCTTTAAGAATGTTAATATTCAGTAATTACTTACCCCAGAATCCCTTCATTAATTACTTATGCTACATACCTGAATTTAAATACTCTGATATGTGTCATAAGACTAAATTAACACTGCCCATTCATAAAGTGGTCAGGTTTGTTTACCCTTATTCAGGATAAATTTTGTTTACGCTCTGATGATGTTCCCTGCTTTTCTATACACTAGTTTTGTTATCTGTGTTATCCTAAAATAGAGTGCACATCTGATGTGAAATAATTTAGAGAAGCAACACTCCATGAAAAATGAGGAATAAACCTACCTGTTAAAACAAGTAAAAGCCAAGATACTGATCTGTCCATTTAAACATTTGTGTATTAAAGGATTTACAGAGTTAAGTTAATTTGCAGTTATTTATTGGGACAAATGGGGTATAGTTGAATAATCATTACCTTAAGTATTTCACAAGCTATTGTGCTGTTTTTCTTTCATTTTACCCAGTTAATTTTATCTTTCTTTTTAAGTGTCTGAGATGTTCTCTACTTGATTACAAAATATAAGAGTATGTGGCATACACCAAAGAAACTCATAAAGCAACTCCAGTGCAATCAGTGAAGCTAGATTCTTCCTTAATGTTTCCTTCTGTGACTAAATACTTTAAAAATTATTGTGTGGCAGCTAGTATCTGAATTGACACTTAAAAACTTCTGTTACATGTTCATGAAGGATGTAGACAGTTGCTGAAATGCTGATAAAATGTGCTTGCTTTGACATCTAAATGATGGGTAATAAACTGTTTACCACTTGCTTGCCTGCTTGTTGAAAATAACATGACAATACCAAGATTAGTTAAGATACTGAAATATGAAGAGTTGAATTCTTTTGAAAGTATTGCATCATTTGCAGTGGAATACATTCAAATCCCCCACAGATAATGTCACTGTACTTGGTCTAATTTAGGAGAGGCTTGCCATTGCAGTAGTTCCACGCAGCCTTGCAAAAACCCAAGCAGATGAATTGGTTTCTGCTGATTTTCTGAACAAGCCATGTAAAGGAGCACTGACCTGGTTCCTCCTCCTCCCCCTCCTTCTTCCCTGACCTCGGCAGCCACAGTGTTGTTTCACTCACACATTCTCACTCTTCTCTCTAGCTGCACTTGTGCAGTTGAGGTTTTTTTCCCCTGTCTTAAACCTCTTAAACCAGGGATGCTGCCGCCGTTGCTGGTGGGCTTTACTTCGGCCAGCAGCAGACCCATGTTAGAGCTGGCTAACAGTGGCTCCATCAAACACAGGGGAAGATTCTGGCAGCTTCTCACTGAAGCCACCCTGCTATACAAACCTAATACATGAGCTCTCTGAAACCTGAAAGAAGAAAGAATGCAAGTTTTTATTGTTGTTATTATTACTGGCTTTGTAGATCAAAAAACCCTGATATATTTTAGCATTCACCAAAAAGGGTGTGGACAAAGGAGGCTTTGAAATGCATGTTTGTAACTTTGGGATGAGGTGGTACCTAGTGTGATGTCTACTGGACCCTTGGTAAATCTGCAGTTTCTTAGGAAGTTTGCAAGAGAATATTTAGGTGGAGGGAGATGAAAAAAGCCTTTCATTATCAGAAGAAGGGAAAAGGTACGAATTAATTTTGTGAAGCAGCACGGAAGGCCTACTCTGCTTACTCTCAAAACAAACAAAAAACCTCAACTGCCCCCCCCCCCNAAAACCCCCCCCCCCCCCCCCCCCCCCCCCCCATTCACTGGCTTGAAGTTCAGACCTATCCCATCTCCGTTCAATGTCTGGGATTAACTTTCCTCCTTCCAACAAGATAGCTGAGGGAAAATGAGTCAGAAAATGCGTGGTCACAGGTGTATTGCTTCAAGTGAGCACTGGCTGGCTCCTGAGCTACCTAGAGGTGCAGAGGTCCACTACAGGGGGACGTTGTCATGACCGGGTGGATATTAAGGAGAGGATTTAGTCACAACTCACCCCTCAGCCTTTTTGTTAAATCTGATCGTTCTCACCTCTTGAGTCCAAGCGCAAAATTTGGTATTTCTTCATTAGAATACTCCTTACTTTCTTCCAACCCCCTCTTCTCCCTGTAAGCAGAAGAGAGTGGTAGTTTATTTTGGTATTACAGTAGTGTGTCTATCCAAAAGAATGTAGAAACCAAAACCGTGGATGCAATTTCTGCACAGCTCCTGGCTGAGTACCTGCACATATCATTGTGCAAGTTTCAGAAAAATACAGAAGTTGGCTGTTTGAGCATAAAAATGCAAAGTTAGTGGTAAACTTCAAAAGACAACTCACAGCTTCCTCTCCCCTTGGAGGAAACTTCTGCTCTGAGTTCTGGGCAATTACTTCATATTTGCTTGTGATCGTGTTGTGGCTCCTATGGAAGGAGTTGCTCTGTGCTATCTGTCCCGAGGGAACCGTATGGGAGGAATTTGGAGAGGGAACAAGGGACCAGTAGGTACTGGTAAGAATAAGGAATATGCCCCTCAGGAATATTTACAAATGATTCATCAGTAATTTGTAACCGTTTCCCTTCCATCCCACTACCTAGGAAAATCTGTCTACAATAAATCAGATTTTGCAGCTGACTACACGTATAGGCAGTTGTTTTCTATGGAAAATTATATTTTGTATCTTTTCAGGTGGATATTCCAAGCGGTGTAGAGCTCAAAGACGAAGTGGAATTTAGTGAAAATTTCCTCTTTGCTTAAAAATAGCCACTGAGAGCAGTGATGGAGAATATCAGAAATCTGTTGAGAAAGTCACACAGCCAACAAGTCATGAACATGCAGAGCTATGGCAATGGGATTACAACTTCAATGGCAATTGAACTACAGCATGAGCTGCCCCAAGAACTTCCAATACAATTAATATTTTATTTTGCTCTTCATTTGATTTGCAATTCATATGGACTCTCACATCCAAGATGGTCTTGATAACAGCATTTCTAGGGATTCATGTCATTCTGTTAAATGTCCTGTAGGAATTCTGACATTTTTTTTCTCTTCTGTTTACTTATCTGCATGTAGCAGAAGAGATATGTAAAAGTTCATCTGTTCCAGAACAGAAACTTCTGTCAAACGTCTGCTGTTTTCAGCTGGGGTGGAGTTAATTTTCTTCATATCAGATAGTGTGGGGCTATATTTTGGACAACACATCATACATTTTAAAATAGTTTTTGTTCTAAAAACCTGCTACATTTTTTCTTAGTTTAGAGATCAACCTATCAGAGGTATGCTAGAAATCAATAGTAAGGATGAAGTATGTCTGCATTAAGAGTTTTATTTCTAATTTTAGGGGTGTAAATTTGTGTTAGAGAAGGCCTTTAGAACGCCATATAAATGAAATCTGCTGTAGCCAAGAGGATTATACCTGTGCTTTATACTGCACATGCTCAAATCTGTTCCTAAAACTTCCAGAAATCTAGTATATTTGATAGATGTACTCCCAGCTGAACTCCCATCCTGTTTGCCACTGCACATGCAGCTATCTGTAGAACCTTATGTATTGATTTAAACTATAATTTTACATATTACACTTGAGGGGGTGTAGACACCCACAAACAACCTTTGTGGTAAGGATTTTGAGCTTATGAAATTTTTAATAAATTACTTCAGTGTTACTTTTTCATTTGCATAATGTAAACTTTTATAAATTACAGATATACATTTTATTTATCCACATATGTTTATTTATAGACAATGTATAAGAAGCATTTGCCAATACTAAAGTGTGACAGTCAGTATGCAGTGAATCATTCGCCAATTTTATTTTCAAACGAAAATATCAGTATACATACTGTGGTCACATTGCCACGGCAGAATTTCCAACAGTCCTGAATTGCAACACTTTGGAGAAACTTGTAGTTTTAGAGGTTTCTGAAAACTGAGACAAACAGGAAAGTCAAGGTTCGGGTGTAAGAAAAAAGAAAGAGTTGAGAGATTTCTGAGCCATGTACGCTACTGTTGTAAATGAGATACACCTAAAGTAAATTAACACTCTTATTTTAAGGTAAAATCCAATTAAAAGGTTAATACCTGTGTCTTGGTTTGAAAGACAGGTGTCTGCTAAGGAAGACGGGAACTTCCCTTGGAATAGAAAATACTACCCCCTGCCCTCCAAATTATTATAACTTTGTAATTATGGGGCTTTCAGGCAAAGATAGGAGAAAAAGAATAACAGTTCTCTACTAGAATATATATATATGTATAACAAGGCAAACGAACAACAACAAGGGCAGCAGCAGCAGCAAAGGAAGCAGAGGCAGGAAGCCGAGCAGAGCCTTCTCTGGGCTGTCGGGCACTTTCCCCTTGGGTGCAGTTCCGGTCACCGCCGGCAGGGGCGCTGGTGGCTCCCGGCCGGGCAGGGTGGGTGCCATGATTCCCCCGCGCCTGCAGGGGGCGCTGTGGCGCCAGCCCAGCCGCCTCGCCCTCACCTGGTAATGGCGGCACAGCCATGGAAAGGGATGGAAAAGGGGCGTCCTTGACAAAGTCACAGGAGCAGCTGATCCTGGCATCCCCTCTGGATAACAAAAGGAGCTGTAGCAGGAACCCTTGGAAGAAGCAAGCTGGAATGGCGGGGTTAAGAAAATCCTGGAGTGGTAGATGAGATGTATCAGAAACTCCTCAGCTGTAGCTGGAGCCCCCAGTGGGGCAGGGCAGGGGGTATGAGTTACAGCGTAGCAAAACCCTGCAGCAGTGGCAAAGAAATGGCGACAGCTGGGCAGCGGCAGCCTGGCTCCCCAGTATTTGTCACAGGCGCTGGCTGACCCCTGGCTCCGGCCTGTGCAGAGTGGGCAGCCTCTGGTGGGGAATGAGGGTGCACCTGGGTGCCAGAGCGGCAGGCCCCGGCTCTGGGCTTCCCAACAGCAGAGCACTAGAGAAACAAGCTGGCAAGCCCGGTCACAGTGCTGAAGCAAAAGAAACAAACAGAAACAGACAAAACCCACAGAAGCAGCAGTATCCCTGGTCAGAGATACCAGCTGCATGGCCAGTCGAACTGCCCGCCCAGAAGGAAGGGGCTGCCCCTCACCTTGCTGCCTACTCTCTCCAGAACCCCCAGCTCTGATCCCACTCATCGCAATACTCTCGGAGCCAGGGAGGATGGTGGGGTGGGGTGGAGGGGGGCAGCGGCCACCCCAGGCAAAAACAAAACAGAAAAGAAAAGAAAAGAAAAGAAAAGAAAAGAAAAGAAAAGAAAAGAAAAGAAAAGAAAAGAAAAGAAAAGAAAAGAAAAGAAAAGAAAAGAAAAGAAAAGAAAAGAAAAGAAAAGAAAAGAAAAGAAAAGAAAAGAAAAGAAAAGAAAAGAAAAGAAAAGAAAAGAAAAGAAAAGAAAAGAAAAGAAAAGAAAAGAAAAGAAAAGAAAAGAAAAACCCCCAAAATGACATGGATAAGAAACCATCCCCAAGACATATCTGTCATCTTGTTCTGCTTATAATCAGCAGTTTTAGTCTTTACTACCTTGTTCTGCCTCCCCAGGGAAAACCAGATCCTACTGCTGTTTCTGATGATGGAGAAGTCCTGCTGATGCAACCCAGTGGTTACATAGACATACCTACAGGGAGCGTGTCTTCATTTGGGTTTCTTTGTTAATTAAACCACACCAAATCACAGAATTTTAAGAAGCAAACAAAATCATCTCTTTGGCAGGCTGTGAGCTGCTGCTCTCTCTCCATCCCACTCCTCCTGGCTGCCAACCAAGCAGCTGCTGAGAATCTGGGGTCAGCGTTTCTGTCTCCACACAAAATGTCTACTTTTACTGCCAACAGTGGCAGCCTGGATACTCAGACAGCTTCTCCAACAGTCTCCTTACCATCACACAGCCAGCCTCTGATAAAGCGCTGTTCAGAGCTGGAGCTAGACCTAGCATAGCCTAAATGGCTGTAAGCTGCACAGCTCCAGGTTAATCCAGTTTACTACTTGCCTGCTTTCCAGACATCCGAAAAGGTCCTAATGTCTTCCCACAGTTCCCCTCTAAGGCAAAACTAGGCTTTCCCTTATTTATGGCACTGGACCAAAACATATTAGTATAAAGCTCCAGGGTACCCACTCATACACATATGCAGAAACAGCAAAAGCACTCCAACAAAAATGTTCCTAATGGAGGCTCATACCCTGTCTAGATACAAATATGCAAAATATTTGCTATTACTGGTGGTAACTCATCACTTGTTAGCATCAGAAGTCGGGGAGAAACTGTGCCTTGGAGCCATTCTCTAATCTGTGCCAGGACTAAGAGAGGAAGGTGAGTCATTTCTTCAACGCATTCTTGGCTACTGTGAAATGAAAGTGAAAGAAAGGGATGAGAGAAATGAAAGAAGGAGAACACAGAAGGAAATGGTTTAAGGTTGAAGGGGAAAGAAGAGAAAAGTATATGTAAATATAGAAATAGAGGCAGAAAAAGACAACTAATAAAAATGTATGGAAGAAGGGATGGAGAAGAAAAAAAGGGAAGAAATTAAAAGGCTGAGGCAGCGCATCAAATTATCACAGTGCTTTAAAGGTGGCAGATCCTTTCAGTGCTTTCCTATCTGCTTTCTTGTACCACAGAAGAATTCAGTCAACAAAAACATGCTGGCAATTCATACCAAGGTGTATGCAGTCAATCCTGCCAGATCCTGGCAAGTGCAGGTGATGAGCAGAAAGCTAGGCACTAGCACATGGATACGTCTGCCTCCTTTTTTAGCTCCTCTGGGCAACTTTGTTTTGTTAGGGCTGGTTTCTTTCTGGCTGTGTCTTTCAGCTTTAGCTGGAGGCAAGTTTGGCTAGGATTACATAGGCCCACGGCATCAAAGGAGTGCCACTGTTCCCTCTACAACTGCATTATTTTCTTTCTTCTCCATCACGATGGGATGTGAGCAGGGTCATGCTTGCTCCACCACAGCAGAATGAAGTTGTCTACGTTCACTGCACAATTTCAAGGTAAGAAGAAAACCTCCAAAATATAAACCACCAAAAAACCATTAATAGCTTCAGAAGAGAGGTCACTTCACAGAGAAAGCCTTATCCCCATTAATCCTGCTGCTTAGCATCAGCCCAGTTTGGGTGGCATAATTATCTGCCCATTACAGAGAAAAGGATAAGAAACATGCTACTCACTGAGAGAAAAACAAACCAACCCAACAAGGGCAGCAAAATCAATGTGGTCTGGAGAGCATAAATAATGTAGAAATTGAAGGAGTCAGTCATTCAATAATAGTAGGAAAGTGTCTTGGTTTAGAGACAAGTTTAAGAGAAAAACATTCTGGAATGAGTGTTTCTTCTAAAACAATTAAAAGGGTTCCAACAATGTCATTCATCCAATAAGAAAGGAATACTAGTGGATGAAAGTGGAAAAAAACCCCAACCAAACAACTATTTTTGACCAACAGAGTAAGAGGTAAATAAATGCTAGATGTTGAACCTTCCTCCCCATGTACACACAGGCACCAGAACAAAACCCCAAAATGCCAGGGAAAGAAAAGAAAACTACAGCAGTTTACCATGCGGTGGGGAGAAGATGGTGTGGTGTCTTGATCTGAAAGACAGGTGTTTGCCAAGGAAGGCAGGAACCTCCCTTGGAATAGAAAATACGACCCCCTGCCCTCCAAGCTATTATAACATTGAAATTACGGGGCTTTCAGGCAAAGATATAAGAAAAGGAAAAACAGTTCTTTCCTAGTAAGTATATGTATAACAAGGCAAACAAACAACAACAAGGGCAGCAGCAGCAAAGGAAGCAGAGGCAGGAAGCCGAGCAGAGCCTTCTCTGGGCTGTCGGGCACTTTCCCCTTGGGTGCAGTTCCGGTCACCGCCGGCAGGGGCGCTGGTGGCTCCTGGCCGGGCAGGGCGGGTGCCATGATTCCCCCGCGCCTGCAGGGGGCGCTGTGGCGCCAGCCCAGCCGCCTCGCCCTCACCTGGTAGTGGCAGACACAGCCGTGGAAAGGAATGGAAAAGGGGCGTCCTTTACAAACTCGCAGGAGCAACTGATCCTGACGCTGCCTCTGGATAACAAAAGGAGCTGTAGCAGGAACCCTTGGAAGAAGCAAGCTGGAACAGGCGGGATGAGAAAATCTGGAGTGGTAGATGAGATGTATTAGAAACTCGGCAGCTGTAGCAGCAGCCATGGGGTGTCCCGGCAGGGCAGGGGGTGCTGGGGTACAGTGTAGCGAAAAACCCAGCGCAGTGGCAGAGAAGCAGCGGGGCTGGGCAGCGGCAGCCTGGCTCCCAAAAGCAGCCAGAAGAGGTTCCCTCGGAGCGGGATGGGCTCGGGCTCCCGGGGTTTCCCCTGAGGCAACCGAGCAGATGGTGAGGGTCCTTTTCCGGTGAGGTTGGGTGTTAATAAGGTCGCACTTCAATAGCTCTTCTTAAGAGCAAAGGCTCACTCACGGTAGGAGCAGTATGAGACAGAGCTCCACGGTGGCAGAGATTTCTTCCCCCAGCAACTGCAGACTGGCTGTCCCTCCTCCCGTCCTGAGAGGGACAGAGAGAGGAGCCGAGCCCATCCCCTCACCCCCCAGCCAAAATCTCACAGCATCATATCTCTGCCCTTCCCTAGAGAAAGCCCCAGCTACAGCCAGCTGCACTCCTCCCTCTCCTCCTTGGCTACATCTTTTGTCTCTCTTTAGTACCCATCGTTATTGCCTCTTAGCAACAAATGGGACAATATTTCATGAGAGAAAGAAAAAAGAAAGGAAAAAAAATCCGAGCCTCCAACACAGGGTTTTCAGGGAAAACAAACAAACAAACAAACACACACAGAAAAACAAACAACAACAAAAAACCAACCCCCTCCCCCCCCAAAAAAAAACCCCAAAAAAACTAACCAACCAACCAACCAAAAAAAAGCCCCAAAAAACAAACCAGTAGATTCAAGCAGCAGTTTGGGCAAACAGATGTGAACCTGGTTAATCTCTGGCATCAGTCCCTCTTCATAGCAGATGAAGCAGGTGGGCTTTCTCTCACCAGCTCAGCTTTTTCTGAGATGTGGTGCCGAAATGGAGTGGCCCCTCTCCTTTCCTGCCGGTCTCTGAGCTTGGACCAAAGCCAAACTGTCCAGTTCACTTCTAAAAGTGAAGGATTGCTATTGCAGCCTCTCCAAGGCCAGGGAAGGGAGAAAAAATCTTCTTGCCTAAGATAACAAAAAACCAAGCTAGCCAAGCAAAAAAACCCCAGACTGCTCAGCATGCTGGACTCCTGGGGAGTGAGGCTTTGGAAAAGCCCATGGAAGAGCCCCAAGGCTCCCCTCTCCCCTCAGACCCACCTTAAAGCTACAACAACCACTTTTGGGCATAAGGCAAATGATCAGGGAATAAATCAATCATCATAAAATCACCCCAAGACAGAAAGGAAAATAGATTGGTTTAAGTATGGGTGAATATGGTGATGAGACACTAGAACAACAAAGAATTAAAGGAACCATTCCAGAAACGGTTTCATATCAGAAGGGTCAAAAATACCTTTGGAAAAAAAAAACAGTCAATAAACCAAAGATGACAGAATAAATGAAAGCTGACAGCAGTGATAAATCAGAAAGGGAATAAAATATGCCTGTACCAAAGATTGAAAGCGGAAGAATTTACTTAATAGATTCATGCAGAAAAGTCATTATCTCACAGCTAGTAAGTATATCAATGTGCACACCGTGGCTGTCTTACTGAAATTAATTATTCTTGAAATCTCTATTTTGTCCCAAAAAGAAAAATTAGGATGTATTGAGTGAATGTTTCAGAATAATTTGTCAAGAAATACACATTTCAAGTACTATTATATGATCCACTAAAATCCAAATAAGCTGCTTTATGTTGGGGTTTTTTTTTTCTGCATCCAGAAGCAGAGTTGTTAGTGGCACATAACCACAACAGGAAACCACTTTGAGCACTTTCATTCGTTTTTCTAGGTATGACTAACTACGAAATTGTTTCACAACAGGTAGGCCACCAGAGGCATTACTTAGTCTTCAGCTTTGCTGGGTAGTTAAGCATACTTTTCAAAATACAACAGTATCCCATAAAATATCAGCTACAAATTATGCAGAGCAGTCCATAAACATAGCAACATACAAAAAACCCAAGCTCCTTTCTAAGTAACTCGTAGGGTATCTTAAACTGATTCCAAGGTTGAAACAAGTTTAGGTACAAAACACTGAAATTTTCTATTAACAACAGCCAATGTTTCAACAAGTGAACATTTTTACCAGTTGGAAGCTCTGAAATGATTCTCAGTACTGTTCTAAAGGTTCCCCATGGATAAACTTCATTAGTTTCTCTGTAGAATTAATTTATGATGTATTATTATATTGTATGCACATGCATTGTCAACAGCTTTGTAAACGCATACGAATGACTTTGAAACTCTTCTAGAAGCTGTCAAATGCCAAAGAAAGACCTGATGACCTGAGGGTTTTTTATTCCCAATTCAGAGGCATTCATGGGCAGCAACTATCTCAGAAGTCCACAGCTCAAAGCTCTTTACAAATCAGCAACTGCAGACAAGAGAAAGTTAGGATTGAAAGTAATGATCATAAAATATTATACTGTGAGCTTTTTTCCCGATAGAAGCACAGATGGCTTTCACATAAAGACCAAGGTCTGTGTCATATTTTGTGGTGTGAGATGGAGGCTTGAGCATTCAATCTAGAATTTTACAAGTAATTTAGGAGAAATAGCTATTTTATATCTCGGAATTCAGATTTCTGGCAGCCTATCTATGCATGGAATTGATATTTCTGTAGCCATGAAAACGAGTTGTGGAGATTTAAGGAAGTTAATCAGAAAAGTTTAGGCTGAAAAGTTTTGAAGGTAATCTGGTACAACAACTTCAGAAATGATTGGTTCAATTTTACATAAAATAATTACTAGCCCTAACATATTTCAAAATGCATATCTATATATGTCTATACATATATAGATAGATATAATGGAAAGATCTCAGAAATCAATTTGTTGATATCTGAGAGAAAAACAGTCAGAAATACTTTTCATTCTCTGCACAGCTTCCTGACTTGTTTCATTTGTGGCTTGCTCTGAAAAGATGAAGTGTAATTGCTCTCAAGGCAAGAAGAGACACAGAGCTTTTCAGAGATTGGAAAGTCATGTGTGTCTGGATCAGACTGATTTTTTTTTTCTTTCCTAAAAAAGAAAAGGAGGGGGAAGGAAGCAAGCTCTTGATAGAGAAAGAAATTGCTATAGAGATGAAGACAATCTCATACAAACACAAACCCAGATATTAGAACTAGGTGATCCTTAAGGTCCCTTTCAACATAAACCATTCCACAATTTGATTATTTTGGGTAGGAGAAAGCCCAGCTGTTGTTTGCATGTTTCAGCAAAGCAGTCACAGGCCGTCATGCCTATCTACATTTTTATAGTGTTTTCTTCTCATTCTGATTCATCTCTGGTGTACATAAATATCTCAGAGGTGGGTGCCAAGTGGATGGTGCCAGACTTTTCAGTGGTGCCCAGTGACAGGACAAGAAACAATGGCCATAAACGAAAAGACAAGTTCCATCTCAACCTGAGGGTGGCAGAGCACTGAAACAGGCTGCCCAGGGAAGTTGTGGAATCTCCCTCTCTGGAGATATTCCAATCCCACCTGGACACATTCCTGTGTAACCTGCTGTGGATGATCCTGCTTTGGCAGGGGGGTTGGACTACATGACATCCAGAGATCCCTACTAACCCTAATGTCTTATGCTACAATGTAAGATGTAACCAAAAGTTAACCAAAAGTATGTATTCTATTACCATCTCCATAAGCTGTTTAGAGGAGCAGTGTTCTTTATCTTCTCCACGTGTCAGCTCTGATAAATCCCTTCCGGGGGGCTATCTCTGCTAATGGGCCATCAAGGTCTCCCAGCACGACTCCTAGAATTACATCATCCCAGTGTGAAATGCTGCGCCCAAGGGGAGGAACCGAGCATTCCTACCTGTACATCATCTGAAGTTTGGAACACCATGGGCAGCACTACCCACTGAATTCCCAGAGGACAAGAGCTCCATAACCACCACTGGACATCCAGAGAAAAACCAGACTTTTCTACAGGATCACTGCTTTGACAGAACCACACCTATCATTTCAATAGGACTGCAGCCACCATTTAATCAGACTGCTACCAACGCCCTGACCAACAGGGTGTCAGGTTGTACCCTGACTCTGTCAGTTTAAGCCAGTGTTTATGTACTACTGCCTTAATTTGAATTTTCCTATTAAATTGTAGTTCTGACTTGGAACCTCCCAATGGTTTGCTTTCAAACTACTACACCTAACAATTCTGTGATTCTGTGATTGTTTTTGTAAAAATTGATTGTGTAGTTGAAAATGCTTCTTGGAGCCAAACCTTCAAATTTCAGCACCTGGCTCTAAGCTTTAGACCACAATCTCTGATTATGCCTGCAAAAGAATCTAACACCCTCTGTTCAAATCTATGAGAGTTCTCAGTGTTCCCAGAAATATAATGGAAACTTCTAACACCTTAAGACATCAAACACAATCTGGGGTAAGAACAACACTGAAGCTATCTGTGAATCAGAGCCATAGAGGACCATCAACAAAGTAAATTCTGTTTAAGCTTAGAGTTGAATCTTGCTTGGATCAAAATGAAGTAATTTGCCTTTCTAATGCAGAAAGACCTCAAGAGAGCATTTCTCTGCAGATAACACCACGATATTGAGACGGTGATGTGGTCAGTCCATGACATTTAACCTACACAAGAAACAGGATGCCCAGTCACAGGTGGATAATGTGCAAAAGAGTTACATACCTGTTTCCACCACATTTCCTGTTAAAAACCAAATAAAACCCAAACCTAGACAATTTGTACAGAGGCATTTACCTTCTGATCATCTTGATAATAAAGTGCCAGTACTAGTTCCAGAAAGCAGGAAAAAACAGTGCTAAGGAAACATTTTTCTGACCTGATGAGGTGTTTATAGGCGGCTGCCAGCTCTAGGTCAGTCTCTCAGCATTTCCTGTCTGCTTTTTAGTAGCTGAGTATCAAAGTAATTGGAGAAGGAGGAGGAGAAAAAAGGTGGGGGGGGGAAATAAATCAGTGGAATCTGGTAATCTGTTCAAAAAACGAAACTTAAATGAAATCATTCCAAAATACTTCCTCAGACACATTAAATTTAAGAACAAATTCAACTTCTTCAAGCTCAAATCTGAAAGTTAATTACATTGATCTGGATTAAGTGACTACTTTTTTCCTCCCAGAATAAGATTATGCTCCAAGGAATCCTTCAGATACAAATATTGCAGTATAAATCCATGCCTACCATGACCTACTTTAATTTTCATGTGTAGACCTGTGTCTTGAAGAAGGACAAAATTAAAAATTATTGCTATTAAAAGTATTTTCAAATGATACTTCAGCAGCCGCATCTTGAACATGGGACCAGGAAAAATTTCAAGGTTTGGGGATTTTCCTTTGACTACCAATCAGTAGACCCCAGAGCAGGGTGAAAACGGAGTGACATTGCGAGGAAGAAAACAGTGGCTTCCACCTGGTGGAAATCAGCACATCAACAGGTTTGTGCTGGTATATTTCAGACGTGTCTCTGGACTACCATGACCTATATCTGAAACGTGGCATTTTGTGTCCACATGTGCCAACATGAACATTCTCCCTTTCTGCTAACGGCCTTTGTAACTGGGGTGCCCACATGTTTATTTACAGATGTTTACCTACATGTTCACATGGAAGGCAGTCTGGTAATGGCCAGAGTAGAATAAAATATATGTAGGATATTTTCATGGAGGAGATTTTCATTCGTGCCTCACTCTGCTTTTTTGTCTATGACCCTGAAATATTTATTTGATAGAGCTGCACTGCCTGCTTAACAAATTGCACCTTTCAAACTTATTTATGAGGGATGACAGATGGGGCTACTGTGCAGGGGAACACTGATGGATGGTGGGAGCATATTACGACACCAACATGGCATGAAAAATTATTCTTTGATTATTGAGAAGGAAGAGGCCTCTCCTAGCACAGATAAACTGCTGCACTCCACATTATCTGCTGCACCTCTATTGTCCTCAGTGCAAGAGGAAGGACTGACAAATCAGGGAAACATTATTGCTAATTTGCATTTAACCAGCTTATAAAAATGCATGTACTAAAGCTCAGAGGTCATGAAAGAACACTTATTTACAAATCACTTGGCAGAAATATTTCCTTTTTCATAGCATACATTTCAGTGGTAAGAAGCATTAGAGAAAGATTGAAACACTTCATCCCTTTGAATGCTTAAACCTCTTTTTAACAATTACATTAGTTCAAACAACAGCCATGTCACTTCCATGGGCTTTGCTGTGCTGCTTGATCCACAGCCTTGCCCTTGCTGGCATATCTGGATCTCTATTTCAGAGTGCATTACGCAGTCTACGCACCACCACCTGCGCATCCTCTTTGGGGAGCACATCACTGTTCTCTCACCTCTCTTCAATCTCCAATAGCACCGAGGCCTGGGTAGGAGCTGGAAAAGGGGAACTAAGGATGAAAATATCCCTTTCTATGGCACCGTGAACCAGGGATACCTGAAGACAGGGTCAGCCAAGCCGTGCCCTCTTCCCTCACTGAGGCATGTAAAGCTTTTTGCGCTGCACAGTGAGGGAAGTGCATTTGGAGAGGAGTTAGCCTTCCTCTGCAAGAAACGGAAACCTTTGCCTGGCAAAGGAGGGATTGAGGAGACCACATTGCACATCCTGACTGTTCTGCATGCCCAGCAGTTGAGTATCAGCCTTGGAGGCAGTGCTCGCTCATCCGTGAGGCTCAGCAAGCTGACAAGAAGGTACCTCCTCCATGGGTCAGTGACCTTAAATTTCAAAGGACTGAGGCAATGAGCTCAGGAGGAACAAGAGCGTGTTCCTACAAAGACATCAGCCATCAGTCAGGACAGCCCTGCAGCACCACTGTGTGTCAGTGATGGATGCCCCCCAGCCCTCCCACCCACTGACTCAGGCAATACCATGGGTCAATCTTTAAAGGATGAGCACAGGGAATGATACCAGCGATGTCACAGCATCCCCATAAGCATCTACTCAGCTGGGTGCAGAGGCACATCCATGCCATGGAGGCATCAGGACCTCTCACAGGGGGACCCTACTCCAGCACTGTTTCTTTTATATGATTTCACCTTCATGTGCCTACCAGAGCTGTGATGTGCAGGGAGAAGGCGATTATTTCTGAGATGGAAAGCCTGTTTGAAGAATATACCTGCAGAGAGCATCCTGCTGTGCTGCATCAAGCATGATGAGGTCTGTCCAAGAGTCACATTTCCTTCCTCTTTTAAAGGAAAGCACCTCAGAAATATCAGGCTAAAAGCTTCTTCCTTCCCCTCGTCATTAAGGACAATTTTGTTTAGCTACTAGCCCTAGCAAGACATATTTCCATGTAACTTAACATATACACTGCCTGAAAACATGTATAGAAGAGCTTATTTACTTGACTGGATGACTTAAGGGCTGTGTGCAGGGGCAGTGAGCTCGTTCATACTTTTGTTGTTTTAGTCCTGACTCCCAGTATCCTGGGCACTGGTGAGGAGCTCACAAGGGCATGTGAAGGGACTGCCTGGCCCACAAAGCAGACCAATTTACTGGACAGGGTGTTGGCATGCCCGCCCTTGTCCTTGCTGTTTCCAGCAGCTCGGCCACATCTGAGCATTCCTCCTCCCCTTGCCCATGTGGGTAGCAGCCTTTGGCTGAGTCCCATGTAAGAAATCAGAAACAAGGAGCAAAGACTTTTCCAGAATTAATTAATGGGAACAGGAAACTCTGCCAGCAAAGCATTATCTGGCAGTAGCTGTCAGGCACCAGTGGCCAATCTGCTCACTGTCAATTCATTCCTTTTTTCTCCAGATGAGGTATTTCAGGTCTGCCTCTACTACCCTTGGACCACAAACCATTTGGTGTGCCTGGCCCAAAGGACGTGTGGCCACCACAGGATGCTGCTGCAGTGGTTCAACACCTGCTCTGGCACCACATCGGCTTTTAGAGAAATTAGTTTAATTCTATTTATTTTCCAAGGCTCTTGATGGAGCTGTTGCCAGATGCTCTTTCAGGTGCACCCCCAGCACTTGCAGCAGACAGACATTTCTGGCACTGGGTGTTCTCACCTGCCTCCATCAGCACCTCTGTCCCAGCTCCCCTGCCTAAGCACAGCTCAGAGATCAGCTGCTCGTCCATGGCTTTGGATGACACTGCACACTGGTGCTGGAGGGAGACTTTAACTGCATCAGTCCTGTAAAGAAGACCTTCCCCTTGGGGCAAGTGCAGCTTCTCCTGGCAAGGGGCTTTCCACACTCCTCTGCCTGACAGGCTCCCAAAGCTGGGCACAGGCACTTTGGCTGATCCTCCACCATGTTGCAGAGCCTGGCTTATGGTTGTCCCCAGACCATTCCTACTTCCACACAGACTAGAGTCACAGTACCACATTGCCCTCAAGGACAAAAGATTTGCTTTATCTTTAGCCCTGTGCAGTTTTTTAATTTCTCATTCTTCTTGCTAGAAGGGACACACTGCATTTCCAGCCAGACAGTCCCTCTAGCCCTTTGCTAATCCACATACTTTCCTGGGGAGGATAAAAAAAGCTGTTTCTAGGTTACCTCTAACAGTTTGGGTTTTTTTAAAGACTCTACCCATAATTTATTATATATTTATTTATTTTTAAAAAGCCCAGCTCCATAGTTAAGATCGGGAGCATATCTGGAGGTAGGTAGAATCGTGAAATTCCTCGTTAATCAGCCAATGACTTTGGCTGGGCTGACATTTTCCTGGCTATTTTTAGAGTATGACTCAGACACTGCACTACAGAGCCGGCAGAACTCCCTGCGGGCTGATACCAGAGCCTCATTCAAAGCTCTGCTGAAGCATCACACGAGAGGGAAAGGGAGACAAAATGGGGAAAGGATTTTCTCCACCTGCCTTTGGGGCTCTCTTTAGAAAAGCAAGTAAACGTGGAAAACAAGATATTATGGCAACATAAGGGGATATTAGGAACTGAAAGGGAAATTGTCTTACATGGCTCTGACAGGAACAGTTCCATCACACATTTTTGGGCTGGTGGACAAAAACACAGAGCCTTATGAGTACCTGCTCCTAGATGTGCAGCTGAAAGCCCAGAAGACAAAATTTAAGGCTTTTTTCCACAGCCAGTATGATGACCATTTAACTGAAGCCTGTTTCCTTGTCTGTGTGAAAGTCCATGACACAAGTCTCAGCTCCCACCCGGGGTCCCGACCATTTGTTACTGTGAAGACAAGACCCACAGATCTGATTAATGACTATTTGGTAAGATCCAAGGGTAGAGATGGATATTGGGGTTGGGGAAAGAAAACAGGGATGCAGGAGGAAAGGTGTCAGTCTTTTGCAGACTGCCTTGTTCTCATTAACAACTGTTATGTATCGCTTCACAGAGGGCTGATGGAGTAACTTTGGGGGCTTTTAAATCCCTGTGTGGTCTCCGAGACCTGCCTGTTGAAGCAGCACATCACTGGAGGAGAAGCTATTCCTGTGACCCAGGTTTCTCCTGTGAAGGATGATGCAACCTGAGTCCTCATCGATCAGCTTTAATGCAAGTTAAAGTAGTCAAACATTCCCATGGAAAAATTCCCTGGTTCCTTTAGTCACTGGATTTTAATTTTTTTTTTCTTTCTAAGAGTAGAAAATATATTTGGTCTGAAATGTAGTGGACACTTTGCTGCATCCTGAAAAGAAATCGTCTAAGTTGTTACCTGATACTTCAAACAGGCAGCAAGGTGTCTCAGTACCCAGCCTGGATGTGGATACCCTGGAAGCTCTGTGAGGTGGTGAGGCCAGGAGCCCACCCCACAGCTTCTAAAGAACATGATCCTCTCTTTACCGTGAAAAAGGAAGAAATAAAAGCTATTTTAGCAGAATCCACCACAGTAAGCTGTCCTAGCGCGCACAGCAATGGTGCTTAGGGGAAGGTTGAGCTGTGCCCTTACTATCACCTGTCCCCCAGTTCTCACACTGTTTCTCTGTGTCACCTGAGTTTGCTGGGCTAGTGATTACAGCCATGTATTAACTAGGAATTAAGAAAAATGCTTTCCAGTACAGCTCTGTAACGCACCATAATTAAAATGAATAATTTACTTATTGTTATGGTGCTACTGATCACACCACACACCTTCCCTGCTGCCTTGTGCTATCCAAGTCTCAGCACCTTGTTCCCTGGCTTACTTTGGGATGCCAGGCTGTTTATCCCCCTAGCAGGAGCAGGGTTTTCCTTCATTTCTTTCCCTCTTACCTGGACATATTCTGATTTTATTTCATGTGTGAGCTCCCTACTGGCGCTGGGGTGGGCGGGAGCTGGCTGAGCCCGTGGCAGGGGCAGGCGGTTCCCAGAGTCAGCAGCACTGCATCGATTTCTGTCAGCCAGGGACCTGGCACTCAGCCTGCCCAGGGAAATGTTACCAGTGGCACCAGAGCGAGACACAAAATGCTCATAGCACATGTAACTGGGCACTGCAGTAATATACGGGAATGGCAGAAACCCCTGGGCCCCATCAGCAAACAAGGGAGAAGCAGAAAGCTTTAAGCCCTAAGGAGTTATTGGTCATGGTTTGTTTCCGTACTATAATTATTTTAATTCTAGTTAGTACAACTACAAACATTACTTGTGGCGCCATCATCTTAAGCAGTAGCAAATCCCGCAGATCAATAGGATATTGCATTATGTTATTTCCTTTCATTGCTTTTAGATCTCACATCTTCCATGACTTTATCTTAGGCAGAAGTAAATAACTACATGACTGTTTTCTGCAACGGCACTTTACACATCCCTTAAGCCTTCTCTACAAAACAAACACCCATTTTCTTATCCATCTTTAATGGGCGTAGAAAGGGCTTAGTGTCCTACAGTATTTATGACTCTCTAGGTGCTTCCTATAGGAGGTATTGGTTTTCTGAGGGCTGACTAGATGTGCTCAAAGCAGACACAGAACACTAGCTAACATGAATCCCCAGTGTGATTGCCAGCTCCACGCCAGGAGCCAGCTCTGAAGGCAGCAGTGGCTCCTCTGCCCATGGCAACCCCCCCGGGATGAGTTGCAAAAACTTCCCAATCAAAAACCCCCATCATACTTCAAATTCATTCATATACATACTAGAGAACTGTCCTTTTCTCCACCTTTTTTGTGATAATCAAATTCCAGCCCAGAGCTGCCTGAGCACAGCCAGCACAAAATTTGTTGCTGCAGAAAATAGCTCCTCCTGTGTGATCAGAATATGAACAGCTGAGAACTTGCACTAAAAGGAGAGAAGAAAAAATGCACTGCAAAATACAGCGAAGCAGCCAGGCTGCCTTTGACCAGCAATGTGGTGCCTGTTTGTGGCCAGGGTACTTCAGAGGGACACTGCAGGGAGGACTCCTGCCCTTACCCTTCCCGGACTAATTAAAATGTTTTCAAGAGACTGCTCCCTGCAAAAGAAAAAGGGACTGGAAAATGCACTGGGAGGCCCATACGGTGACTGTTGGCTTGGTTTAGATGATGCTCATATTTATCTCGTTTCCCAGATGAGTGCATCAGCAGCAGTAGGCCTGACTGGTGGGGGGAATTTTCTCTTGTGCCAGGACAACAGGAGGAAGGTGAACCTTTCCACATGGCCTCAGGACCTGCATGGAGGAGTTGGCACTTCCCTTCCAGCTTCAGTGGTTGCATCAGCAGCACCAACTCCGGGCCCAGTGGCACCACTCCTTTGCAGCACAAGGAACAAGCTGGGCAACTTCCTGGGACTGCTAGCACTGGCACAAAAAAGCTACAGCCATTCAGGTACATTTTGTAAGCTCCTTCCCCAGTTTTCTTTTCACACCTGTTCCTTGAACCACTTTGGAGTTCCTTGTGCACACAAAGCCACACACTTGTTGAGATGAGCACACGAGATGCGCTGCTGCAGGCTGAGCCACCATTGCCTGGGCTTCCTGCACTTTTCCCTATCCAAGCCACTGCTCCTGACATAACTCAGCAGCCTCTTCTCCCTCCCCAGTCAGTTCTCCTGCAACAACATCATCTCATTGCCACATGCACGTCCTGCCCCTTCTTTCCTCCTCCTTGCTTCTGCTTTGCAAGCTGAACTATATTGTATCAGGCATCATACATACATCAGGTTTTTCCAAATATCCTGCTCCATTGTAGCCACCTTTAAGGGGCAATTCTTTAAAGCACATCTTGTTTGCAGCTGTTTTCATGGGATGATTTGCCACATGACAAGCCGAAGTCAGGTAAACACAAGGAAACACAGCAGTAACAAAGAAAAGGCAGGGAAAGGAGGGGAAATACTCCTGAGCATCAAGGCTTCTGCAGAAGTGAGCAATAAAGGAAATATAAGCATTACCCAAGGAACAGATGACCTGATTGCAACCTCTCTGGGTGGAAGTCAGGGATGATGCCTTTGGGGCAAAACTGGGACTGACCAGGAGGCTGGAGGCTGAAAACTCATAGAAAGGATTAGAAATTTAGGATCTACTGTCACATCCTACACATGTGGGAAACAAAGGTACCCAGCAGGTCTGCAGGCAGCTCACAGATCTGGCTCCTGCTCCACATCCTTCCCTGATCTTGAAATAACCTATACTGGGGGCTCTCTCCTGCTGAGGTGCTGCCCCAGCCTGAGTTGCTGGTCTTCTCCTTTGGCCACCAGCATCCCTCCAGCAAGACACTCCCAAACAGCACCTCCTACACAGCCCTGCCCAGCTTGTGCTCTCACAGCTCATACCTGCAGTCCAGGACAATCCATTCCCAGTTTCAATAGTTTTCATAAAAAAATCCCAAAAAAACCCCTCAAACACCTCTTCCTTAACACACCCACCCACAGTGCTCAACACTGAATCCTCTCTTCAGCCAGCTTACCCCCTGAAATCTTCATTAAAAAAAAAAAAAAAAAGTATTTTAACATGTTGCTTTCAAAAGATTTTTCTTCCTCCTTTCTTTCTTTTCTTTAAGAAGTCAGCAGTGTCACCTCCTTCTGAACAGTAAAAATAGAAGCATGGACTCTGTTTGAGCTTTAAACACTAATACAAACTCTCAATCAGGTCCTGCAGCTCAATACGTGCAGCTTCTGTACCCCCTGTTCAGAGGGACAGTCCTTTAAAAGGGGGTGACAAATGTCGTGAGAAAGGAGCAATGGGGTGACAACATTTACAATAAAGTATTAATAGTAAAAATTAAAAAAAGAAAGGAAGGAAAAGCTTTTGACTCTCTGGCTATCAGCAAGCACTACAAACAAAAAGGCAGAAGCAATCCCTGTTTCCATTCAAGTTAGGAGATAAACAAGACAAACAATATTTCTTAATACCAGCAAGAATAGCTGTATTTGGGAAAGTTTCTGGCATTACAACCAAGGGAAAACCAAAATGAGCTGGCAACTCTTCTTCTAGAAAGTCAAAATCATATTTATGCTTTGCATGCAATTTGTATTTAATGTGTCACTTGTGTGGAGTCAGACTTCACATCCCTGAGAGGGCCAAATGCATTTCTGAATTGCTCTGTTTAATATCTCCAGTGCCTGAGGAGTGAGACTCAGTACCATTGATTTGTCTTGCTCCTTTGCTGGTGAGGTTTCATCTCAAGGGGCATGATCTCACTGCTGCACATGATTATCATCTTTAACAGAGGAGAGAGAGAAATTCTCATGGTCAGAGCGAAGCTGCTTTACCGCCGACGAAGTTTGGTGGCCAACAAAACACAGGTACAGCACTCAGAAAAGAACCACCACCCCCCAGTCATTCCTGTTTCCACACCCTTGGTTGGTACATTGGACACTGTCAGCGATTTGCCCAAACTAAGGAGGACCCCAGCTCAGAGTAATGCTCCCCTCTCACCCTGAGAAGGAGACAAACTCAAGAGAATCCCCCCTTATTATTATTCTATAATAAGGAATGCAAAATGAACCCCAGGAAAGTGAAGGGTCCTGGGTAGCAATGCACAGATGCACACAGGGAGCATTTTAGACCATGAGCTGGTGGCTAAACCATGCTGTCAATTAAGTATCACACAACTGCTTGCTCACTCCCCCTCATTCCCAGTGGGTGGGGGAACAGAATCAGAAAAAAAAAAAAAAAAAAAAAAAAAAAGCCAAAACAACCACTTACCNACAGCCACAACAGCCACTTCCCCCAAAACTTTGTGGGTTGAGATAAGAACAGTTTAATAACTGAAACTAATTGAAATAATAATGAAAATACATTAAGAAAAAAATTAAGAAAAAATTAAGAAAAAACAGTTGATGCATGATACAATTGCTCATGACCCACTGACCAACACTCATCTAATCCCCTAAGGGTGACTGGCCTATTTCTGGGTAACTTCTCACAGTTTATATCCTGGGATGATTTTCTATAGTAAGGAACATCCTCTTGACCAGTTAGGCTGTGCTAGCCTGGCAATACTCCCTCCAAGCTTTCTGCGCACCTCCTCACTGGCACAGCATGGGATACAGCAAAGTCCTTTATTTAGGGTAAACAGTACTGAGCAACAGCCAACACATTCGTGTGTTATCAATGTTATACTAAACCCAGAAGACAGCATTGACCAGGTACTTAGAGAAAAACTGACTCTATCCCAGCTGAAACAAGGACAGCTGGGCAGACTACTCCAGTAAGGGACAACCAGTTTCAGGGTAAAAATGCATTTTTCCTACCAGTCAAAGCACAGGCAAATCCTTAACACCCTGCAGAACAGGGCCCCAGCATTGCTCTGAGTCTTTTTCTTCTGTCCAAAAGAAGGTGGACAAAGCCTAGGCACAGCAAGCAAAAGGTAAACAAGCAAGCAGTATTCCCCTCTTAGGGGCTCAGTAGGTCCGTACCACCAGCCCCTAGAGGTTCTGCAAATGGCCCTCCAGCCTGCAGAGCATCTCCCTCCCAGGCACCCGGCTCAGCAGGAACGGTCCCAGCTGCCCATTGCCAACGTGCATCTGGGAAATTTGGGCAGCTGCTTGTATTTAAGACTTTGCTAAGCGAAAGCAAAGAGAGAAGTGGTTTGTCCTATTTTTTCCTTGACGCTAATGATCCTTTTTAAAAGTCAGTTGGGGTTAATTTTCCATAGGAAAATTCTCTGCTCTACTGTCTTTTAGGACAATTGATTTGAAGCCACCACTCCCATCAAAGCAGCACTGTAGTCAACACACCTCTGTGTAAATCTCGTCACCTACTCTTCGTATTTTCTGACTCTCAGACTCAAGCCAGGCTGAAAGCAAAACTCATTTCCTGCCTCCCTGGGTGTGAACAACCTCCCCTGCTCCCGGGCAGCGCTGCTGGCAGGAGGGAGCTGGTGCCAAGCGCCTCTCTGCTGCTGAATGAATGCATCCCAGGGCTGGGGGGATGAAGGCATTCACATCCTGAATCTGTACCGCCAGCCTGTGGTGTACCTCGGCGACATGAAACAGCCTGGAGAGGTGGGGGTGATGGCTGAGCTGATGAATGGCACCGAATTAGATCTGGTGGGATTGTGTCCAGTAAAGGTGTACAGGTGGAGGCCGCTCATGGTTGGGCTGAAATAGGACGTGGGATCCAGTATGCTCCAGAGAAACTGCCCCCACAGTGGGACTTTTCACTTGTTTAACACGGTAAATAGTCGCTGCTTTGGCTCAATAAATAAAGCCAGGCCCGGGTGGGCCGCCCCAGGCTGGGCGATGGATTAGCGAGGCGGGAGAGCCTCCTGCTGGAGAGACACGGCGCGGGATGCAGGATGCAGGATGCGGGCTGCAGGATGCGGGCTGCAGGCAGCTGTCCCTGCCCGCTGTCCCCACGGAGCGACAAACACCCATTACCTCCCATTTTTGGAACCACTTATCTTAAGTCCCCGAGGCTGTGCCCCCGTGTACCCCTGGAGGAGCCCCGGGATGCCCAGGTGGGTGGCACTGCTGGTGCTCGGGGGTGGGGCATGCGAGTAACATCCAAACCCCATGGGCGTGGGGAGTGTTTCCTAGTGCGGTGCCGGGCAATATCTCGGCTGTGTTACTGCCGCGGGGCTTGTCTCCACCCTCCTTTCCTGGCATTGTGCTCTGCCTGGGACTCCATGCCATGCAGTTAAGGAAAGGGCAGTGAGGTCTGGAGGAAGGCAGCAAGGACATAGAATCATAGAGCTGTGGAATTGGTAAGACTGGAAAAGACCTCTAAGATCATTAACTCCAACCACTAACCCAGTACTGCCAAGCCCACTGCTAAACTGTGTCCCTGAGTGCCACATCTACATCTTTTTGAACCCTTCCAGAGATGATAATTCGATCGCTTCCCTGAGCAACCTATTCCAATGCATGACCATCCCTTCGGCAAAGAAATTTCTCCTAACAACCAATCTAAAACCCTGCTGCAACTTGAGGCCGTTTTCTCTGTCCTGTCACTTGTTGCCTGGGAGAAAAGACCAAATCCCACCAGGCTACACCCTTCTTTCAGGGAGTTGTAGTGTGTGATAAGGTCTTCCCTGGGCCTCCTTTTCTCCAGGATAAAACCCCCCAGCTCCCTCAGCCATTCCTCATAGGGCCTGTGTTCCAGACCCTTCCCCACCTTTGTTGCCTTTCTCTGGTCACACTCCAGCACCTCTACGTCTTTCCTGTAGTGAGGAGCCCAAAACTGAATGCATGCTAAGGCATGAAACAGCATCCCACAAAATAAGACCCTGAGGTCAGCCCCTGCAGCCAGGCAGCACTGACACCTGGTTTAGCAATCGAACTTGATGACCTTAGAGGTGTTTTTGAACCTCAAGAATTCTGTGATTCCATAATATAGTAGACCTTTTTAAAACCAGGTGCAGCGTGAAGGAAGGTGCCTTGACCTGGTGTTACTCCTTTGTACGTGTCTGCTCCCAGCCCTGGCTGAGTCAGACTAAGTGGGCTGCTGGTTGGAGCCTGCAGGGACAGAGGAACAACCTCATCTGAGCTCTGGGTTCTGACAGATGAGCGCTGGGGCTCTGCCAACACATCTAAGGCATTACTGCTCCCAGATGGCTGCTCTGTCCCTGTGCCAGGAGGGACATGCTTCCTAGCTGGAGCAGGAGGAGGGACATCTGCCTGAGCTTCACCCAGCAGGGGTTGCTGCTGGCTTCCCTGGGCAAGCTTACCTTTGCTCTCAGGTGAGAGGATGGACTGTAAAGCCAAGCTGCAGATGCAGATGTCCAGCAGGGTGTCCAGAGGAGCCATGCAGCAGCCTGCAGCAGGGAGTAGCCCAGGCACGTGAGGGTGGTGACACTTTGCCCACTTCCACAGCTGCCAGGACTTGCCAGCAGCTTGTTTGCCCAGAGATCGAAGTTGAGGAATGAGCATTTTGCAAAATTATAGCCTCACCTATTAAGCACTTATTTCCTACAGCTGAATTCTGATAAATGCACTGGCTCATTAGACTTCTTTTGGGCCATGAGGTCCTATTCCCTCAGGGATGCCCCCAAACCTGATCTCCCTGTGTTAGAGAATTGCCTTCTCAGTGTTTTTTTCCAGAGTGGCTTCCCAAGACCCAGCACAGGTGAATGCATCTCCTTTTTGGGCACCCTAAAAATGCATTTTCTTTCTTAGCTTGGTTTGGATATCATGGGAGCCTGCATTGTACATACTGCTGTGCAGTGCAAACCTGGATAAATTCCCTTTGAATCCCACATCCTCCCCATTGACTGTGACGCGTCTGAGTGTCACCTCCTTGAATCAGAGGAGCGAGAACAATTTGCCTTATGGGAGAAAAACCCACAAAGCCACAGAGGCACAGAGTAGCACAGCTTTATTTCCGCATCCTGACAAGAAATTAATTCCGTATCGAGCAGAGAGCGGTATAACACGAGCCCCAGGTACGCGCTTACATCCCGGCACGCACTGCCCGGCGCCTTTCGTTGCTGACAGCCCTGGTGGCGTTGCCGGCTGCTCCGTGCGGCGCTGCCCCCGCAACGCCCCCGCCTCCTGCCAGCTGTGCTGTGTGTGCAGCTCACACGGGCTGCCAGGGAAAACTGGCCCCGCTCTCCCCCCCGCCAGAGCCAGCTAGGAAACGCAGCCAGGGAACAAAGCAGCTGGCAGGCAGGGAGATGCGTGGGGAAGAGCGAGACCGGATTTCTTGTCTAGCAAGAACATAAATCCTCTTTCCAAAGGCAACCCAGGGGGTGTTTTGGCGTGGGGGGCTTCTGCCCTTGGAGCAGGGCTGGTGGGATGGGAGCTTCAGGCTGTGCTGCTGGCTGGCTGGCAGGAGCTGGGAGGAGAAAAGTAATTCCGGCGTTAAATCGCACGCGGTTTTCCAGTTCTGAGCCAGCTGCTGCCCCTCTGCCGTGGACAGAGCGAACACGAACGGGGTGCGGGTGGGTGCATAGGAGCAAGGAGGCAGCAGGGTCTGGGGAGCTGAGAGTCAACTGGCCCACAGCTGCTGCCTGCCTGGCTCCTGGGTGGAATCCAAGTTAGGGCTCCGGCCGATCTGGCATGTTGTCACCTCGAACGCAGCGCTGTGCCTGAAAAAGAGAGGTGTGAGCGCTGGCAGCACCAGCCAGAAAGCAAAAACAGGTGGGCCAGGATGGGGGCAGGCCAGGGCCCGTGGCAGGGCTGTAGCTTGAGCCAGGAGTTGGCTCCTTCAGGGATTTTTCTCTGCCTTCTTTTGCATCTACTGAAAAACTTTTCTGTAAGTCTCCTAAATGACATTTAGGCGGGATTTTTACTGTGCCTCGAACCTCTTGCAAGCAGCATACCTCTGCTGGATGACACAACAACCCCGGGCCTCTCCTCCTCCCCCTGCTCCCAGGGATGCATAGCTGGATGTCTGATAAGGCAAGGGAAGAGCAGCTGGATGACCCCTCACAACAGTGGTGCAATTCCCATTGAGGCATGCCAAGAGCAGTCATCTTTTAAAGCTGTTTTAACACATCGTGCCCCTGTCTGGGCTGAGGCTGCAACTCTCCCTTGAGGCAGCAGAAGCATTTACCTCTCTAACAGCTGCTGCTTTCTGTTTAGAAGTAATTGAAGGGCAGAGGGGACCAGAGCAGTAACGAGCTGGAGAGGTGTCACGAAGGCCAGGCTGTCACTTGGGTCCCTTTCTGCTGTACCTTCTGCCTCCTATGAATGCCAAAGTTTGCAGTGGCTGAGTTCAGGAAGAAACAACCCACAAGTTTCACACATGAGGAAATTCCAGGTTTACACAGGCTGTTAGAAAATACATACAACACAATAATCAGATTTGCTTTATTAAAAAACTTGCAATAAAATTCCTTGGAATTCACCATCTTAGCTTTGAGAGTTGCAATATTTTACTAGTACGTAATAACACAGTCTCACATATTTACATTATAATCCTCTATATAACAAAAATAGCCATGTTATACTACTGAATAATGCTTCCAAGTACTAGCCTCAACATTTTGGTATTTCCCCCAGCTGAGTCACTGTCTGTGCTCTTTAGCATTTACAGTATCTAACAAAGCAAAAAGGACACAAAATAATAAAAAGTATGTGATTCATGATTTCAGGCAAATCCCTTTAAGATGGTAGTTCTCTGACTCCCACATTTTTCAAGAGAGATAAAGTGCATTGGAGAGGAAGATGTATACATTACAAAATGTCAGCAAAGAGTTAAAAGTTTATTTGCAAGACTGTACAGAAGGGAAAGAAGGCAAAAAAAAAAAAAAATCTTCACAAACTGCTACTGCACAGTTTTGGCAGCACGTCACAGGTAGCAGGGAAAGGGAGGGAATGAAAAAGCCAGCTAGAAGAAAAAGGATGGCCCATGCAAATGCCACAGTGTGACTTTGCCATGGCCTTTTGGTAGGTGTTTCCCAAACCAAAGCTGCAGCACAGCCAGAACCACAGTGCAGGAGTGTAACAAGCCTGCATTCCCCCAGCTTGCTGAGGCTGGTGGCTCTGCCAGGCAGGGACAGAGAGCTGAAGCCTCTCAGTAAATCTGCTCCTGCTGTCCAGAGCAGGACTGATTACCTTGGAGAATTTCACTGGGACAGACCATTGTCTCTGAACTTGACAAAGTTACTTTGTTAAGCTGAGCACTGATCCATGTGGTATTTATTTCATTTGGGATTTTTATTCCCTTTATAACACTGGCATTTGCTGGTATGGCTCTGCTGTGTGTGAGAAGAGACACGACTGGAAAAAGCTTTGTAGCCAAACCAGGATACCACTGCTCTGTTCAGGAACTGCATACAAGTGGGATGCCACTTTTTTTTTTTTTTTTTTTTTTGCTTATAAACTACTCTAAATAGAAATAATTATCTTCTGGAAATGGATGGAATGTATATTTTGACAAGTACAAAACCATTTTAAATGTTCACTAAATACAAGGAACATCTTGGTATAAAAATAACAGACCCTCCCACCCACTGTCCCCTCTTTACATATCTAATTATAAAATGGTACAGTCATTTCAGGTTTGTAACATGAAACAAGTATTAAGGATGGCATTACATACATATACAAAACATTTAGATATTTGACATCTGAAATAACTGTATACATTCAGAGCAAACAAGCATCTTGATCTGGCTATTGTGTTTAATGCTACACAGGACCAAAGACTCAAGAAAGTAAACAAGAAAGGGAAAACACTGTTTCTCCTTTTTTTTCCTCATTACTTTTTCCATTCACTACGTAAAGAAGTAACTCACACCAATTCACAATCAAAATACTCGAGAGAGACAAGATTTAATTTCAGATGGAAAAATCATCTGTTGGCTTTTCATTCAAAATCCACATCTTTCATTTCTGTATTTCTCCCTTTGAAATACAGCTCCTGCTTAGAAGGGTGTTTCCTTGAAAAAGAAATGGGCAGATAAAGGGGCCAAGTGGATGTCCAGCCCAGTGGGGTAAGCACGTGGCAAAGGGGCAGCCCTCACCCTTGCCCTCACTCTCCATCCCAACCTGCAGCTGTCGTCTGCTTCACCAACAAATCCTCCCTGAACAGTCCATCTGGCATTCCTCATTCTCTGAAGCTATCAATTAGTTCAGGTAACAGCTTGGTAGAATGAAAGCAGTGCTCACTTTGGACCAATTACCCCTATTTAAGAAGCCTGGGAAAGCAACACCTCCAGCCTTGCTTTCCTTCAGCCCTGAAACAGACCACATTGTGTTTCCTGCTCGCGCTGATTCACTGCCCTATACACACTCACTGCCCGATTCACTGCCCTATACACACTCACACATTTTGCATCTACAAAACAAATGAGTCCCTATGGGCTCAGTGTTCAACAAAGTGCCAATCCCAGGGTCAGCACTGGCCATGAAGAATCTTGGCTGTCCCAAACATGCTAAAAGCCCATGGCCTGCTTTTCACCAAGCCCTGGAGCTGAACTTGGGCCAGCTCCTTTCCCTTCTCCAGTCTGCTCCAAGGGATACCTGCAGCACAAAACACAGGAGAGGAAGCAGCACTGTCCAAGTTTGATCCCATAGTCTCCTTCCCCTGCAACAAAGGCTCACCCTTGGACAAACAGTTGTGAGACAGGCTGGGAAGGAACAGGCTGGATTTCTCTGCCATTTTAGTCCGGAAAAATGGATGCACCCCAACATCTATACCCTTCTTGCAATGACTTCCTTGGGATTTGATCCAGGTGTTATTAGCGAGATCCAAGGGATCACTTATCTATGTGATTTTAATAATTTAATTTTCCAAATTGCCTCTAAAAAGCCTTTTTCTTCAGTGCCACAATCTCCCTCAAATAATAGGCCTACAAATGACAACTGCTTCTGATTTCACAACAGTACAGCTTCACATCAATGCACTTTTATATGCATACATGTCAATTTAATTCTATAGAGTGCTTAAAGAATGAACTGCAGTGCTATGATAGTCCTGATCCTGGTTTTGAGGTTCTAAAGCAGTCAGAAAATAAAAAAACCCCCAAACTCTCAGTAAGTGCCAGATCTGTATCCCCACCAGAACAGGTGAGCTGTGGGGAAGGGATGTAGACCTGGTGCCTTGCACGTGTGCATGCACACATCAGGTCATTTGTGAGTGCAAAATTCCACCTGTATAACTTTCGAAGCATCCTACCTATTGAACAGACTTTTGGGAAGGCAGCTTAGTAAAACCCAAGAAAATCCAAGTATACTCTGAATGCAGTTTCTGTCTGATCAAGTTTTATCCTGCAACCCAGCCTGAGTGGTGATGAGCCTCACTAAGGCAAATGCTTCTCCCACCTACCACTTGCTCACGGAAAAGAAGGGAAAAGCGCTTCAGATGACAAGACAGGAATTGCTGTGAGAGGCACAGCATCAGCTTAACGACAAGAGTGCCTTTTCCTGGGAGCCACACAATCCCCTGGCCACTGCCCCTGTGCAGGAGGTGCTCCCCCCACCCAGTCATGGTGCCAGCCTGCAGAACTGCATCTGGGAGCACTTGCTTGTCAGAGGGTTCTACAGGATTTTGCTCTTTCCTGGCTGCATGCTAAAGGCTGCTCTCCCTTCTGAACAGCCAGTACTGTGTCCCCAGCAGGTGAACCCCACGTACTTAATGCCCCAGCTTAGCAGGCAGCAGTACCAAGGTGTGCATGGGCACACAGATATACAGAATTAAGGCTTTCATACATGTTACAAACACACATCAGAGGGTCTTAATGTTTACAAAGCACCTCAAATTCCCAAGGCAGTCCACAGGTTATACATGCAAAGATTATTGTCAGTCAAGTCAAGCTTTAGGAAAAGACACAGGGGCTTAATTATACTCATAGAAGACCTGTTGAAAATAATGTGATTTTGGTGCAAGTCCAAAATTAGTCATGAGTGATTTTTGGAAGAAGGACGGAATAAAACATTTACATAAGTGCCTTCCTAAGTTCAGTCTTCAGTGATGTGTAACCTGGCTTTGCCCTCATCATCACTGAACAGTGCTCAGACCTGCAGAACACCTGAGGACAGGGATGGAACAACGTCTTCCCTGAGTGAACCTGCAGGTAGAGCTGGGAAAACAAAAGCAGAAAGACTCCTGACCCAGATTTGCTAGGATGCCTCTTCTAAAAGGCATATCACTAATTGGTGGCATGTCAAAACCACCCAGCCTGGTACCTTGCCTCTGCCAGTGGCCACCTGTGTACCCCGAGGGACCAGATCTAATATGGGATATTTAGGAAAAGCGTGTGCACAGTGCGAGACCTCTACAAAGCTCTCATGAACTCTCAGAAATACGTGCAGGGTCTCAATTACCAACTCTCAGAAATATGTGCAGGGTCTCAATTACCAAATCTGTGGTGCCTTTTTGAGCACAGGTCCCTTTCATGATTTTGCTGGGCAAAGGACCCAGCTCAGTATAAGCTGGGAGTTTCCCCTCCTGCCTTGCTTGTCCACAGACTTTGCTTGCTCTGCTGTTCCATGGGTGGCTCTGCTACGGCAACAGCTAATTGGTCAATCTATCCACTGAGATCAACTTAATTCAGCTCATGAAATAAAATGAAGACTTTGTGACAGCTCCTCTGAAACCCAAGCAGTTTGGCCAGGAGTTCTCTGCCTGTGTGCTGAGCTACAGTGTGCGTATGTGAAAGGATCACTGACAACTTGGACATGGTGTTTGTGATGTATCTGTGACATGTAGCACCCAGGCTCCAGTGCTGGAGAAGAAATTGTACCAGTGTGTGGACTTTCTATAAGGAGCCCTGACTGCATATAACCAGCCTCACTCCTTCCCCTGCAGTCTTTTGAAATTAATTTCATTCCTGGGTCAAAATTTGATGTAAGCACCACTTAAATCCCATTTCAGCATTATTTACAGAGCTTAAGTGGAGCTGATGCAGTACCTTGTGCAAACTCTCTTGTGTAGGGGTCAATTTCAACATTGATGTGTCAGGTCTTTCCCATAGCAGCAAGGAATAGAGAAGACATAAAAGAATAAGGAAAACAAGATTACAGAACCGCAAATATTGTCAAGACTGACCTAATGTAACCTCTGGAACAGTCTGTAACTTTCTTTTTTAACCAAGATTTCCAGCTGACTCTATCTCTTTAAATGAAAAAAGATTTTCATTCCAATGGCTTCTAAAGATGTAACAGCACACTTATGGGTCTTTTCACAGAATCACAGAATGGCTTGGGTTGGAAGGGACCTTAAAGATCATCTAGTTCCAAACCCTCTGCCACAGCCAGGGACATCTTTCTCTAGACCAGGTTGCTCAGAGCTCCATCCAACCTGACCTTGGACACTTTCAGGGATGGGGCATCCACAGCTTCTCTGGGCAACCTCTTCCAGTGCCTCACCACCTTCACAGTAATAATTTATTTCTAATATCTAATCTAAATCTGCCCTCTTCCAGTTTAAAACCTTTACCTCAAGATTACCCCACAATTTAGGGACTAAGAACATAAAATTAAACTAAATGTTTTATTAGTTCTAAATGGACAAAAGACTATGGAGATTATTTCTTCCTTCTTTTTGTACTAAAGAAGCAAGTCAGCCAAAATTTTAGGAGATAGTTCTAAACACATTTGTTCCTGAATAAAATCTGACAAACACAAATTTTGGCTAGAAGCCAGTTTTCACATTCAACAAGTAAATCCACAAGGAGGTTAAATGCAGTGAGCCCCAACAGTTGCATTTTGAGATGCCACCATGACACTGCCAAGTCAAAATGTTTGACCTCTGCATGAAATTTCAGCGTAAAATGAATCGTTGATTCTGTGGACTGACTCAGGAGGCAGTAATGTGATTCAAATCATCTGACTCTCAACAGAAACCATGTACTCTTGTGTAACAGTAAGCTTCTTCACAGTTGAGTATTTTGACTGAAAAACCAAATCATGCACTGAACAATTAACAGTGAGCCTACCCTGGAAAGTAGAACTCAGGATGAAATATATTATTATGTCAAGTCATTAATATTTAGGCGTTTTGATTTATGTTAGTTCTTTTATTTTCAAATTCCCTCCCCCAAATATTTTGGTATATGTATCTGTATACAAACTGCAAATGTTCCGTTATGCTTCTGACAGCACTGACAGGGACTCTGGAGGGCAACAGACCACCTGAACCCTTGTTAGATAGCAAGCAGACAAAAACTGCTTCCAAAATGTAAAAAAAGAAACACACTAAGGGAAAAGACCCAAAGCAAACCAGGAATTAAACATTTCAGATGGCTGCCTCTTGCTCCATTACTAATTTCTGACACCGATAGCAGCATCTCCAGATGCTCTGTAAGAACACTGTCACCTGCTTAATGGAGAACTGTTAATAAGCAGCCTCTGGAAACCTCTCAGATGCTCCTTTAGCCCACTGATCTGGTTTTGGTCTGCAAAATTAAGAAGATAAATGATGTTATGCTAGATCTTTTTTTCCAGCTACTGAATTGTCACTTGAAGGAAGAATGCTATTTTACTGACACCTGCTAATAGCATAAAACACAGGACAGGACTACATGGACGGAGTGATGCTTTAAGCTTTTCTTTCTCTCCTTCACACTGTACAACACTTGTCTAGAACAGAGCTCTAAGTAAAACACCAACTAATGCAGTTTTAACCCAAATTTCTGCTAATTCAGAGCTCTCTCACAAAAAAAAGCCTTCAGAATATACCATTTCCAAGCTTTCCACCTAATGAAAGCAGGCTTTAAATTAATGCAGGGTGCTGGTGCATCATCCTTCTGAAGCCAGCCACGTGTAATTCATGCAGAAAGAACAAGGCAATGATAAATCCTGGTCAGATCATGAAGTGACCAGTGAAGGGGAATTCAGATTTCTGGATTGAACTCTTGAAAAAGCTGGGGTCAGTCAGTAAAAACAGTGTCCATCCATAACAAACTATAAACAAACAAACAAATAAAATAAACATATGCCTTTTCAAAAAAACCCAACAAAAATTTAATTGAACAAGCGTAGAAAACACTCAAGCTGTCATTTCAGTTGCACGTTTATGAGCCCCTGGAGAGTTCCAAGACTGCTCTCAAGCACGTGGGTAAACTGGAAGCGTCCATCTCCCCTGCGAACCAAACGAAGGTGTGTAGATGATGAAACCGCATCCAGGCAGACACAACTGTTGCTATTGCTTTTCACGACCGTCTCAGGATGGAGTGTGCAGGAGTGACAGTGCTCTGGAGGCGTGTGCATGACTGGTCCAAATCCTAGAAAGCTGACTCGGTCCCTACCTGTGACTCTCCCCTGTGCTTTAGTGTTGCACCTCTGTTTTTCAAGATTTCACCTCTTCGCAGTCTTGATCAGTGGAAAGCTCCACATCAGACAGTCCAACCTCCATTGCCATAATCAATGAAATATCTGAATCGCTGCTGACTGCTGGCTCCTGTTCATCTGTGAGGGTGGAAAAGACAGGAAAAGGTCACGTCTTTCTGTTAACACATTACTCATTTTTAGCTCTTCAGGTGGAATCCAGAGGTCTCTCCACCACTGAGGTTGTGATTAGATTCCAAACTTTGCTCTTATTCACCATCTATCTAAAACACTTCAAAATTCAAGCCATTCATAGTGAAAGACATGATGAAAAGGAGCCTGGCTGGGTAACACTTTCTTCTCTTAATCCTCCCAAGGCTTTTCATCCAGGCCCTTCATGAACTTCCTCCCACCACCTGAGAATTTCCCTCCCCAGCCCCCTTCACTTCCTCAACCTGGCATCATTCTACTCTCCCCACAAAGACAGCAAATTGAGGACAAAGACACAGGCATCTGGTGGAGCAACTAAGTCATCAGGAAAACAGCAACTAAGTCAACAGGAAAACATTCCTAACAGGAAAAAATCTGCCCAAACCCTCATTAAGTGACAGAATCTCAGAGGACATTTTTAAGAGGGCACCAGTCTAATGTAGCAACATGGGCATTAGACTAGGACAAAACAAATCCAGGCTACCTGCCTTCTCAAGTGGCTTCTCTCATCCTTTTCTAGTCTCTTTAAATTCACTCCTTCCTCTGATTTGAAGATACCTTGCAGGTTTTTTGATCCAGGCCAAAGGGATCTACCTTAATGCACCATGGCCCCAAATATACAACAACATATTGTTGACTTCTGCCAAACTGAAATCACATCAAAACTGAAGTGCAGGAAGAGCACCTTGTTTTGGTTTTGATCCCACAGCACTTACCATGTGTATATTTAGCAGCAAATGAAGCCAACAGATTTTAAAGGACTGAAAGCTAATTTTCTTCCAAGAACAATCAGGAGAAACAAACCACACTAGGGAGATTTTCAAAGGCACAAAACCCTCATGGGTGGCTGAGTCCCTGAGAGAAAAATTTGATGGTTCATATTTTCAAGTGGTTTAATTACAATGATGGTATTTATACTGTAACAATACAATGTATTTAAATCTGTGGCAGTTTTTCTTTTCCATATTTTATTTTTCAGACAATAGAAGCAGAGCCTGATTGATGCTAAAAAGTCTAGAAGTTGAATATCTAAGAATTAATAAGTAAGAAACATGACACAGGAGCCAGGAAAATAATAACTCCTCACAGTTTAACTATTCACTTGAAGCTAAGTGAGCACAATTAGTCACCTCTCAAGAGCAGCATGATTTTTAAATCTTTTATAGGAAAAACCCCCACATGTATTTACTTGTGCTGGGATTAGACCCCATGTTCTGGAGAGAAAGCTTGAATGGGGTCTGCATTATTCAAACTGAAAGAGTCAGTGTTTTCCTTCGCAATTCTTCCCAATTTTCATCCTGGATTATTTTTATACTTTCTTGATTGCAAGATAAATAATTAATGCACACAACATCTTTACATTTCTATCTTTTTTTCTGCCCTTTCAATATGACAGAAGTAAACATTTCAAGGCATTGCTTCTGACTATAAATGTTTTCCATGGAGGTGGAGGAAGTATTTATAAGATGAATGATACATCCTGCAGACTTCAGTGGTCTTCAATGACATGGAACCTTCAGGTGAACTGCTAGACCCTAGAGTACACCAGAGCATGTCATACACCTCCGTCACCTAAAGCATCAGCTTCAGTGGTAACAGCTCCCTGAGTCAGAATAATGTGGTTTCAGACCACTGGATTATTTATCATTCCTCTTAATAGGATTCTTAAAAACAATGGAAATTATGCTTAAGAGCAAGTTTATAGTTGTGAGACAGAGCTCCCTGAGGCTTAGCCATGTCGAACAGCCACTTGGAGCACTCTTGAGAGCCAAGGTGTTTTCCATCTGAACTAGCCCTGCAGAAGAAAAGGGCTGGCTGAATAGCAACAGCCCAGATGCATGCTGAAGAGGCAGGCAGAGCTGCCAACACCAAATGTCAGAGCATCCAATGAGCAGTGTTTAATAGTGCTGAAATGTTATTTCAAGGTTTCTTCCAGGGTTGCACAGCAGAAAAAATCTCAACTTAGTTCAAGACAGGCAGATAGAACAGGACCAGATTTGTAGCTCATCTACCTAATGTCTGATGGAGGTACAGCAGCACCCGCTCTCCATACCAGCAAAGTCGAGTTTTACATTACAAATCCTATACAATTATTCAAATTCTTGGATCTTAGTCTTTGCAAAGTGTGGGCTTTGTAGTTTCTCTTCTTCAGAACTGAAGTGCGGGTCAGCAGGAACAAGGAGCAAAGGAAAGATCCTAAAAATGCCCATGTCTACCCTCTGGCATTGCTTTTCCAGCACTGTGACAGTGCCTAGAAACAGGAGCACTCCACCTTCCTTGCTTGCTACCAGTGCAGCAGCTCAAAATCCTAAAGCTACAGCTTTGACAGAGTGGGGAGAACAACTTGCTCTGGCTGCAAGGTCTACAAACTGCCTCACTGTGGCTCCCCCACACAGCACAGGCTTGCCAGACTGTGCTGG
>WEKY01030945.1:54383-96118 GCA_013390045.1 Picathartes gymnocephalus
GGCTGCTCAATAACACAAGCCAGTACAGTTACTGTTATTTGCTAAAGGTAAGCAAACTTCAACTGCGTTGCAAGTGCCAGGAGCTTAGCCTGCGTTTTGCATCCCTGCCTTTTAGATCCTCTTTATAGTGACAAAGCTTCTACAATCACACAGCTTCTACAGAGATGCCCGACTCACTGTTAACAACCTTTATGACCCTTTTGCAAGTTTTTTGTAATTTGATGTTTTTCTTAAAGCCCTGAAGTCAGAGGAGGATCTCAACTTTCAGTGAAGATCTCAGCTTTCACTTCAAAATAAATGAAGCTTAAGAGGCAAAAAAGAAACGAAGAGTTTTAAAAGTTAAATCTCTATTTTCTAGAGAGATTTTATCTTGGAATATCTGACTTGTGATTTTAGATACTTGAAACTGGCAACGCTGTCTAACCACACACACTATAATACTTCCACTGTGATTTACAGCACTTCTTGCCACAGGCAGAAAGCCTTTTGCTTAATGAAGCAAAAGGCACATCCCAAGCTGCTTTCCAGCCAGAGTGTTAGTGCCTACAGCAGGGAACTGTAGACCTCCCTGCCACATTCCTCTCATGTCAGTGAAACATAATACACCACAGCACGCTGCCTGTCCAGACAGACTTTTTCCACTCACTAGTATTTCCTGACACACATTCGTTTGAGAGGTGAAATTAACCAAACTCCTTCTCTAGCCAATGTTATTTTAAATCAACTACACTGGCACGGGAAGAATATCACCAGGTAGATTTGGAAGGGGCCTAGACAAAGGTGGTACAGCCATTACTTCTTGAAAAGTGCATCTAGTGATGCTTACATTTGAATATTACTGCAATCAAACAAGGATGAAAATAGCTAATTACTCTGGTGCTTTGAAAACAGTAAGATTGCACACTAGTAATAGTTTTCTACTGCTGCTGCTATTCGTGACCATTGGTGTAAGTCTGTAGCTGTGGTACACTAATAAATATTCCAAAAGAAGGAGGTCAGAATGGGTTTCTAAGAATTTGATACTGCTTGCAAGAGGCTTGGGAGGGAGCTAAGCATTGAACAGTGTGTGAAAAGTGCATTTACAAACCCATTCCTCTGCCAAGCATACAGGCATGGGCATCAGCTGGGATATACTTGCAATGACCCACTCAAGGGTGAGAAACAAGCTGATGGACTTTGTACTCATGGGTGCCTCATTCCTGCTCACCACTGTCCTCCTCCCGAGGAGGCCACATCCCATACGGTCCTCTGGTGTCCCCAGGACACAGACAGTGCCATGGGACTCTCCTAAAATTCCTCTGGCTTGCCTCAAAGGCTGAGATTTCCCCCAAGCTCACTGAGCTGTAAAAGCCCATAACTGGGCTAAAATGTCAATAAGGAATTTGCATCCAGGAAATCAGCAGAAAAATGAGACCACACTAAAATGTTAACAACAAAAGCTCCTTGGCATTAAATATATATAAGGTTAATCTAAGATGGCACTTTTTTCCTTCTCCAGACCTTTGGGTAGCTCTCTGCTATTACACCCATTTAAGAATAAGCAGAGAAGTACTACTACTCATTTCACATCCTCACTGTGGTGAAATACACCTTACTTCAGAACTCTTCAGTTTGTGAAGACAGATCTAAACAACAACATGAAATCCCTGGTGTTAGTTATGTTCCCAGATCTAGACAAGTATCTAAAATGAATGCATTACCATGAACCTTATTCCAGTCTCGGGTTCACTTTTTCTAAGAAAACATTCAGATATGTCTAGAAGGATTTTGCTTCATAAGAAACAAGAAATGTGACCATCTCCTAGAGCTTTGAGGACCCGATCAGAAAATACATCGAGAGTCACTAGAGGCATTGGTATGGGATCTTCATCAAAGCACATTCTGCTCCACTTGAAGCCACAGAAGAATGCCAATGCAAGCAGTGCTATTCTGATTTTGTTTCCAGTATCAGAACAACCAGGACACAATTCATCACATTTGATTTATGAGAGAGACATTATCTAGAGTCCTCTACTTTCTTTGTCAGCCTAAGAATGCACTTTACCATTACAGAGTTTATTGTTGCCTCCTACTGTGGCCTTGCCACTGCATCACTTTGCTGTTTATAGTCTAAGAGGAAGAGCATCTTATGAAATTATTACCTCAAATGGCAACTCCTGTCACAACAATACCAATTAAATTTATCACTAAGACCCCTTCTTTTAAAAACATTACTGGTTGTTAAAATTATTCTCAGGTTAATAATCTCATACTTCCCCTTGGATCATTTTACAAGTCTCAAATTCCTTCCATATCATCTTGAGAATTACAACACTTTAGAATGGGCCATAAGTGCACTAACATAACATAAAGTAAAATACATGTAAAAAAAAAGCCTATAAAATCTCTAATGCGAAAGAAACAGTGGGGATATGTTTGAGGAGAAAGAGTTATAAAACCCCTTGTTACTAATGCAGTCCTCCTGCACACAGAGGCTAATAAAAGGGACAAAGAAGTTTGGTTGGCTACAATCGAGAACTGAGCACTGGGGAAATACTTTATTGCTGTTCCCTAGAACCAAAGGGAGATTTAGATTTATCTGAGCAGCAACGGGAACAAGTACTTGAGTGTGGTAACTGCTTTTAGAAGGAAAGGTTAGAGTCCTTTTTGTAAATAACAAGCCAGAGCTCTGCGAATGTACTAATGGCAACAGAGCTTCTTCCAGGAGGTAAAGCAGACGATGTCTGAAACATTTTGCAAAGAATACCCAGACACCAGCACACAGGGAAAGAACCACATGCCACGACCTGGCAAGATTAATACAGGAGGACACTTCAAAAATATGTTGATCTGCACCAAAACCCTAAGTGGTTGAGAGACGTGATAGATGGGTCTGGATAGGATGTAAAACACTGGAAGCTCTCCCAAAGCACATTTTCTTTTTTTTCTTACTACTGAATAAAAGGGCAACAAAATTTCTTCCCTTAATCTTTTTCTAGGATACATGGCTTGGGAGAATATACATGGTTCCTTGTTTTCAAACATCCTGTGGTATGAAGGGCTAACATCATCATCATCATCATCATCATCATCATCATCATCATCATCATCTGGAAATCACACCCCAGTATCTCAACCTAAGCATCAAAATGGAGAATTTATTAGTAATATAACTAATTTTCTGAAGCCTAAATTTGGAGCATGTTGTACTTAAGAACTAAACTTTGACACTAGTTACCTGAGAAGACGTTTTATGCTTTGGCAAGACCAATAAACTAATTTTCAGAGAGAGTGCAGAAAGTATCAGCACCCAAATGCTTTCTCCAAAAGAAAGAAAAAAAAAAAAATCCATCCAAATAAGGATATATAACACAGGGAGCAGACAGCAAAGACATCTGCAGAAAGCTGAGTACAGAAAGGGCAGAACACGTACCAGAGGTTATTGTATGGAGGCGGTTGGGCCCAACTGCCTGGAAAAGTAAAACTTGTTTTTTTTCTATTGTATATATATCTATCTTTAATGAGCATATACTAAATCCTTGGGATTTTACCCTGCAATCAAAACACTCAGCCCTTGAAATTCACAGCATATATTAACAATATTTTAGCAGTCAACACTTTGGAGATCAGTCTCCTGTCTGTGAGAGACTGGTTGACATTTTGGGAACTTTTAATCAGCTGTCTTAGTGGGGAGCTGCCAACCCTCTCTGTGCTACAGCAAACATGCCTCTGCCAGGTATGACACAAGAAAATCTAATATTTTTGCTTTTCAGTATAATTTCCTCTTTCTTCTTTATGGGTTATGCTTATCATGTTCCTGCCCTGGGACCAGCCTTCTGTGGCCTAGATACTGCAATATAATTTTCTCTTTACATGACTAGTCTTTCCTCTTTCCCACTGGAAACTCAGTGAAAATTTGGTCACAAAGATTACCGGAACAGTCAATGGCGTCATCACACTGCTTCTTGCACTTTATGCTCTTGGATCAACTCATCCCCACCTTCAAGGTCCTTCACAGTTTATCTGCACATCTGGTCTTCACAGAATCATGGAGAGGCTTTGGTTGGAAGGGTCCTTAAAGACCATCTAGTTCCAACTCCATGTCATAGGCAGGGATGCTACCTATTAGATTTTATTCACTACCAAGTGCTTTATTCCATCTTTGACCCCATTCCTCAGTCCCACACTCTCGTCTGGTTTCACCAACAGACAAGAACCACTCTACTTCCTTCACAACAGGGCATGCAGCTTCTTAAACCTTTGGAAAGCTGCTTTTCTTTTCTCCCTCCAGGCCTTCCCACTGTCTAGAAGGAGAGAGGGACAGTGGGATTCTGTTGCACACGCTCCTTTACTGTTCACCACTGGCCATCCTCAGTGCCCAGATACTGTACCAGGTGCACCTCTGGTCAGGACATCAATGTTCTTCTGATCCCACAGGAAGTTTCATAAATAAATGTGGAGGTATTTCATTCAATGGACCAACTGGTACAAATTATTGTTATTTAGAACATGCAAAATTATTCATGTTCTTGATGGAAAATCAGAAAAATGACATCTCCCATAAGAATGGAAAAGATTAAAAAAACACTGAAGCACAGGGTTGCAAGTACATGACGATTTTGATTCTCAAGTACCTTAGCTGCCTTTGGTAGTATATTACTGCATTCAACACCTGCAAGCTGTCCCTGCAGCTGATCCCCCCTCATACGCACATAGAAAGGACAGCTCTGATCTTTACTGACCACTGACAACACTTAAGATGAGGTACTACCAACTTCTGGAGCTTTCAAAAATGTCCCATTTAAACCAATTAACTTCAAATACTTCACTGATTTTTCTTCTCTGGAGCCTTACATGATCATGTTTCAAAACAACAGCAGGCAAAGGGGGCAGACAAGTGTAGAACCCAGGCTTCAGTGTAGCAGTACCTTTAACACAGGGAGTATTACTCTGTACTGAGAGTGGAAGCTGTAAGAGACCTGCTCTGGAAGGGATGTCCTGGGTAGCTGAGTCTACTCTCCACAATTGTAATGGCTGCATGACACAATCCCTTTCAGATTTGCTAGCAATTAGCATCATACACTGCACCAGCTCCCCAGCTACTTCATTCATCTCTGTGCCAGTGCAGAACTGCACATGGGTGGCAGCTAAAAGCCATAATACCTGGTTTTCAAAAGAGCCCTTTATGCAACACCAAACCACACAGATCTAATTTTTCTTTTCAACATCCTATGGTGACAGATGAGTTCAGCTGCTAACTCTCCTTTCCCTTAAACCCCACAAGCCTATCAAACCTTGCAACACATTTTATATTCCAGTGTAATCATGCAGCTTTGGAACAGCTTTATCCCAGACCTGATCTTCCCTGTAGCCTAGTCCATAGTTTCAGTAATTTACCTACAGCTGTGGCCAGTTCTCTGACTGAGAAGCAAATCTGATCAAGACCCCCAAGAGCAAAATGTGAACTGTTATACCTAAAAGTTTGTAACTTCTCACTATCTGTGTGCTGGGGAGGTCTCTGTGTGCCACTAGGTCTGTGGGTCAGCCTTGTGCAGGGGGTGCAAATTACTCAGACTGCTGCTGGCATTTCTGGATTGGCAGGTAGGAGATGACATTGCCAGCTGATAGAATCTATAAACTTCATATAACTGGGATGGAGTACTGGCAGGAAAAGTAAAGTAGATTTCTGCAGTCTGAAACAGCCCACAGTTTCAATCAGGAACATCTCTACAAAGATTTCCTGAAAACTTAAGCAAAACCCCCAGATTTAATTGGTCCACATGTAGTTGTTTTTATGAGAAACATGTCTCTTTTCATTAGTTTAGAAATAATAAAAAAATCCCCAAACTCAGAGATTATAGCAAAACCTTTCCTTTTGGAAAAGTATACCTTTTTAATGTCATTTGCATCTTCTTTAGGTTGCTTCCACGGTTTACTTAGAGGATTAAGCAATATTTTTTACCTAATCAAAAGCATTCCACAGGAAAGAAAAATGAGCACATTTAAACCCCACCACTAGCACATGAAATGAGGATTAAAATATGACTAGGAGGTGTACACAACCACTGTTTGTTTGGAACAGAGATGTCCAAAATGTTACTTGTGTCTTGTGGTAGGTCTAGTGCGCCAGATGAAATCCTAACAAGCTTGTCTGGGTACATTAATGCACACTCACAGAGAACACATGAGTACAGAACAACAATTAAGAAAAGCTCTCATAAAGGATGAGGTCAACTGTTTATCTTGTATGTTCATTTTGGAAATTTAAATCAATTGATGCCAATCTCCTTTTAACTGGAACATTCCTTTGACAATCTTGCAATAGCTCAACATTTTTTTTCCCATTAAAAATAAATCTGATGTGCCAGGCCTGGCTTGCTACGCTCAAATATTGTCTGAAAAAAATTTATGAAAATAGCTTTATGTAAAGAAGAAAAAAAATAGCAGCTGAAGAAATACAACAGCTGAAACCAAACTGACAATTTCGATTTAAAGAGTTCAAATTAATTTAATGTGAGTCTCCTTCTGATCCTGTGTCTCCTTCCTGCCTGCCTCCCTTTCCGTCCAAAATGAGCCGTATTAAAAAGAACGTAGGACAGTTTTTCTTTGACCTGAGATCTGAAACCAAGTTTTGTCTCTCCAGCCTAAAGCAAGAGTGCACACGTGTTCCCTCCTCATTTACCTACCTCCTTTTACTTCCTTGCTCACAGTTCACACAAGTAACGTGACAAAAAATGTGAGTTCCATTTACTGGAGTGCAAAATGCTGGGTGTGACAAAACCCACAGAGGGGCAACCAGGACAATAAGCAGCAAAACTAACACTGAAGAAGGAACTCAGTCTCACCTAGAGGCCACTAAAGCTGGCTAAAGGGCGTCTGAGGATAATTTCTCACTTGCAAAGTGCCCTTGGAGGCCTGAGTCTGGCTGGTAGGAAATCCTGCAGGGACATCAACATAAACTGGTTTTAGGCTGTATGAATCCAGGCCCATTTAGCATTTCCTTTCAAATAAGCCTCCAGTCATAGTGCAGTTTCAACTGAACAACTCCTGGCATCAGCAAAGCCCAGCTTTTATCAGGGATGCTTGCTGAAACGCTCATGGGAACGTGAGAAAGGCCAAACTCAAGACATCCATTTTCCGAGTTCCTTCTCAGAGCAGTGGATGGGAAAGATCAATTTAAGTTTCAACAAATTGCAGCTGGAATTTTACTAGAAAATATGTTCATTAGGTCACTTGGCCACCACCACTTGTATCAAGACCTCCCTAACACTCTACATGTGAAACTCAAGTTGAAACAGAGTAACTTTAAAACACTTTTTCTCTGCAGGAAAAACTTTTTTCTCTGTTTCAATTTTTTAAGTTAATATATAGTACTGTTCCTCCTTCTTTTTTGTTCTCAGCATTCACACTCCTCAGAGAGGCAGAAGAAAAAGTTTTTACCCTATATAACGATATCTCCCTAGAAAAATAAAAGTAACAAAACCACTATAAAAACCCGGAAACCAGCCATGCACCCAACTTCAAAAAATGTAAATGCCTTTACACTGTTCAGTATTATTGCCCTTGGGTACACTACTGTAAAGTTAGACTCAAAACTCTGTGACGTTAAGTTTGGTTTTAACCCCTTTCACCATTCCTTTTTAATCCAAGTTTCTTCACTTTCTACTCTTCTCATTGAAAAGTGGTCATTGTCAGGAGGTTCCCAGGCAGTTCCAGAACAAGTTAGACCCCAGGAGACTTTAGAAAACAAAAAATTAAAATATTGGTGTATTTTATATATAGTCTGGAAAAAGGGCTTTTAGAAGCTGAGTATCAGTTTATAGTAAATTTAAAATTTTTACAGGGGAAGTGGTCTTATATCTTTCAGTCACAATCAAGCAAAAACTGAAGGATTAATTTAGGAAAAAAAAAAAAAAAAATACAAAAGAAATTAATTACTGNNNAAAAAAAAGAGACAGAAGGAATTAATTACTGTGAACAAATGTAATTGTTTCTGCCCTGTGGAATATGCAGCCATTATAGTAGTTTAACAACGCACTTTTGAGGGTGAACAACTAAAACCACAACCTTTCTACCAAAGCTCTTTTCCAAAACTGTTTCCTTGGAAGTGCACTTTTAGGCTGCAGGTTTCTCCACAGCTGCAAGCACGTTCCATCTCCCAGAGCAGGTTGGCAGAGGGTCATTTTTCTAAAATTTCCTTCTTGAAGATTATTTTGGTTTTACAGACTGACAGCTATTCATGCGCAGAAAGACAATTTGCTGGTGCCACTACCTTTTCAAAATGCAATTACAGGGCAGTAATGTAGTTAAGCAACACCTCAGCTGAATTCAATATCCTGTGCACTCGGGGGCAAAATCTGAAGTCAGGTTTCTCATGCATGCGTGGCACACCACATTTGGTGGCTGTCTCCCAAAGAAGCCTTAGCAGCTGAAAACATGTTATTTAATTACCTGTGCAAGGAACTGGCAGATTTTAAACCACCTTTGTGCGATTTCCCCTCCCCTGCCCCCACTGAGATGCTACAATTTAATAAATTTAATAAAGCTATTTCAGCTAAGTGCTTTTCATATTCTGACTTTGCCAGTGGCACCCGTATTCTATACATTTTCTGTGCACTTTTCCTGTAGGAGTATTTTTTTTTTCAATGTCTTATAGCACTATGCTACCTAGAGAGCAGAAAATAGAGCAAAAATTCAGAGATCTCCAGTTGTTTTGCACATTGTGTATATTAATAAATGGCTTAACTATTGCCACCCAACAGAGCATATATTCTTGCCTACTCCCTGAGTGCCTCAGGTATGTTAACATGAGCTGCAATGAAAGGAACAGTTAAATGCATTGGCACTTGGAAAGGACAGTCACAATAAAAGGCCAGTTTGGGTGGATATTCATTAAAGCAACTCTGATGCTGGCATGCACTGTGCTGAATACAGCCTGGGTATATTCCCCAGGATATCAGCCTTGCCACTGGAGTGGCAAAGACGAGATCCAGCTGGGCAAGAATATATCCACATGGGTCCTAGTTTCAGCATCCCTAAATGTGAGGGTTATGCACCCCTCCCATTCCCAGGCTCTCAGGCAGGAGAAAATCCTCTAACATGCGTGCCAGATGTTGGATATTTCCTCTTGGATACTGGGCTTGACCTGTTACCTCCTTCTCTTTCAATCATTCCCATTTACTATGAACACTCCATCTGGCCTATCAGTCTCAAGGCATCAGTTTCAGTCACTATCTTCACTTAAAATTGCCCACACCCAGAACAACAAAAGGTCCAGGTACTGAGAATTTAGGGAGAACTCTTACTTCTAGGTGAAGTGACCTGGTTACTGTGGCAATCCTGGAGGAACCCTGAAGCACCCTTATTTCTGCAGTGGTTGAAGGAAAGTGATGCAAAAATGAGTAGGACTTCACTAGTGTTTTATGAGCAAATACCACTGGTTTTTTTTTTTTGGATTTTTTTTTTTTTTTGGAGGCTGAAATCATGGAGTGTTAGAGAGTGTAGATGAGAGTTTGAGCTGTTGCCCTGACAGGAGTCTGGAGAAAATTTAGAGCAGAGCAGTTCTGGATGCTTCTTGCAGGCCAAACATCTCCCGCAAGACTGTTTTTCTACCATACAAAAAAACCACTACATAGTTACATGCACACCCCTCTTCCTCTCCCTTGATCTCTTTTAAATGCAACTCCCTCATGTTTTTTGAAAAATCAGAACTGCTGGTCTCAAAAGAAGAACTACAGGTGTAAGCATGCACATGACCCTTTAAATTCTTGTGAAAAACCAGTCAGCTTCCCTGTGCAAATGATTCTCCTGCACGTTCACAGGCGCGCAGCCCGGATGAAAAAGGAGAAACACATTAAGTACCAATGGCTGGAAACATTTTATCAGCAGAGCTCTTGCCCGACTTCTTTCACTTGAGTTAACCCCACTACGGAGCACGAAGGCAAATGCACGCTCATGAGGCAATGCAGCCAGAATAAACTACGTGACAGCAGAATCAAGAGTGACTGCTGAAGGAATGCCACTACTTTCTGAGTGCCTCCTGTACCTCAGCCTCTTGTTTTTACTCTCCAAGAGGCACAGCTGCCTTTCCATTGTCTTTCTTTCTCCACTAAATTAACGAGATCTGCTTGCTTGCTGTGATCTGCTCTTTACCTGTGAGGTTTCTGGAAGTGGGTCCATACCTGGGTATGCACTGACTGATCCAGCAGGGCCTGACCCTGGTAGGGGTCTCTGGGGTCTGCATAATACAGCTGAGCACTACTTTTGCCTTGCTGTTATGAAATAACAGCAGCAACCAGAGGCACTGACCCTGGAATCCTCCCCTTCCTCTGCCTGCCTTACTACAGAACCACTGCTCTGCCATACATCTTCTTATTTTCAGGTGCTGATCCAGGCTGGATCCTTGTCTCTCCCATTTGGTTTTGTTCCTGAATTGATAAGAAAAAGATTCAGCATCAGAGTAACACATTGTATCTTAAACAGCACTTCCTCATGATTTCAGTGGAGGCTTTTGTGTAAAAACTGATGAGAACAGAAACTCCACAGACAATACAAATGTGAACACGAGTCCTAAATAATCAAGTCAATTATATCCAAGATACTGAACATCTCTTGCAAGGCAAAGTTTTTGTTGTCAAGTACAAATCAAAGAGATCAGCTAGTATGAAGTCATCTGGTCTCTCTGCAGTTCAGATTTGTATTTTACTCTGCATTGTCAATTTTGCTTTGAAAGCTTTCTGTTCAGTGTTTTATCCAGACATCTGCTAAAGACAGTGGAATACAGAGAAAGATACAAGCTATGTCATCACTGGTGCCAGCCCTCAGGTTCCCTTTTTCCCTGCACACATGCAACACACAGTCAGAGCAATTGGGAATGACACATCTAAGGACACCCTTCTGCACCAACACAGCGTGGTGGCTGCACCTCGACTGCACACCAAGAGCCCACCAAAGTCACTCTCGCCCTCTCCTCCTCACCTGGGCAGGGCAGAGAAAATACAACAAAAGGCAAGTGGGTCGAGCTAAGGACAGGGAGAGATCACTCACCAATTACCATCAGGCGCAAGAGGGACTCGACTTGGGGGAAAAGTAATTAATTTAATTTATTACCAATCAAATCAGAGTAGGATAAGGAGCAATAAATCTTAAGAACACCCCTCCCTTCTTTCTGGGTTTAACTTCACTCCCAAATTCTCCCCCTTTTTTTCCCCTAGCAGCAAAAGGGAGTGAGAGCTCATCACATTTCCTCTACTGCTCCTTCCTTGCCAGGGGGAGGACTCCTCCTACTCTTCCCCTGCTCCAACATGGGGCCACTCCCATAGGAGACAGGCCTCCAAACTTCTCTACTGTACGTCCTTTCCACAGGCACAGCTTTTCACTAACTGCTCCAGCATGGGTCCCTTCCACGGGGTGCAGTCCTGAAAGCACAGGCTGCTCCAACATCCTGGAGCTGGCTGGCACTGGCTCCATTGGACAAACAGGAAGCCTGTGGCAGCTTCTGACAGAAGCCTACCATGTAGCCACCCTGCTACCAAAACCTTCCCAAGCAAACCAAACACCTGCAGTCTTTACAGAAGCACTTTTCCCTCCTTAGTTTCATCGTCATAAACAATAAATCCCTTATGTCTCTTGCATTCACTGAACATCAATAAAGTGCTTATTACATACTCAGATATGAGCATTCAAATGAGATTTGAAACGTCATCCCTCCTTTGTCTAGTTGTTTATTCTGATTTCTGAGCAAGACCGACAGCTGTGTAGGGTCCAGTTGTGATGGAGACGGTGTGCTTGCTTTTGGAAATAGTGTTGTGAAAGCTGGCTTTTATGTCCCTCTCTTCTCTTGTGCTCCACATTTCTTTCCTCCTATTGTACTGGCACAACAACTTCTGGATGAGGGAACTGATCTAAATTAAACAAAACCACCAGGAAGAAATTGTTTGGCTTCTGGACTGGGCTTCCAAGGCAGCTACACAACATAAAAGCAACATGGAGGCAGGAATGTCATTTGGGACAGGCAGAGGCAAGCTAGGGACTGTCACAGACTTCAGATGTACAGGCAGACTTATAAATGGAGCTTCCACTACTGAAGGTGAACACTTTCTTCTATATCCCTTCCTAGACTCAAATATTAAGCAACCTTCAGGGCATCTGCAGCCTTTTTGGGACCCTGGGTTAGTCCAGACTGCTCTAAGTGCTTACCATGCCCTCTGACTGAGCCATATCACAGCTCACTGGGGACAAGGGACATGAGTGATCTGAGGTCTTCATCCTTGCTCCGTACGGTGTCAGTGGACACAAGAGGATGTGAAACAGAAAACAAACATAAATCAGAATTTAAATTTCCTCCTTGACTCACAGCAGTTTTGTACATCCCTTTTTGCAATTTGCTGTGCACAAACACTTTGTATTTCACTTGTCAGCATATGGAAAGGAGGAGCAGCTTTATAACAGAAAAACTTCTCCATCCATTCAGAGTCTGGCAGGAGTCTCGTAGGTGGATGCAATAATCCAGAGCATATTTTTAGTCCCAACTACGTTTCACTTGGTGACTCTTTCAAAGTCACCAGTGCTATGCTGGCATCAGTGTTAGTGCCAAAATAATCCAGGAACTCAGCTCATTGGAAGTTTCAGTCCATGACAATTATTTAGTGCAATATCCACACAAGAGTTTAATAGAGCCAGCAGGACTTATGTCACATGCCAGGCACATGGGACCCAATCTAACTAGGTGTCATCAGTATTCTCTCTCTGGGACAGTATTAGGACTTGCTAATGCAAGTGCTAATAACTTGCTGTATTAACTAGTATCTAGGGAGTTTTTCCACCTTTTCCTCCCCCTTTACATTCCGCCTAAAAAACCCCACTATTAATAGCAAGGAGGAACAATTAAGTGGTTACAAGACAACAGTGGATCAGATTCCTATCATGCACTTTCATCCACTTCCAAAGGCTGACTGTTCTCCACAAAGACATTTTAGACACACACAGATCAAAATAACTACCTGAAAAGTTATATTAATAGATTTAATGAAAAGCTATCAGAGAGATTTGAAAGGGTCCTTACAGGCATGATGAGCTGTACGTTGGCAGGGTTTTATGGAGAGAACAAAATGAGAGGCAGAAAAGGAACAGCTGATATTGTCTAGACTGCCCTCACTGTAGTCCAGTGTGCCGAACTTTGTGGACTTTGCAGGTGATACGACACCTTGGGGGAAAGTTTGTGGTTCTTCACACTTAAAGTCCTGCCTATGTGTGCAGTAGAATTATTTACGGATCTTCCTTCAACTACAGAGATAGTACCAGAGGGATTTCTGAGGCCCTATGCAGAGGGATGAGACATCCCACCAAATGTAATATAAAAGCTTGTCTAAATTGAAAAACTGGAAGTATTTATGAAGAGAGGGCAAAGACAGTGCACGTTATTTACTGCAGAAATTAGTCAGTGCTTGAGGGATATAAATGACCATGGATGCTATAAAAGAATAAAAAATTAGTAACTGCTTTTCACCTGCCAGTGCCACCAAACCTTTAGAATATCCAGCTGCTACTTTCCCAGAAAACTACCTTTTTTAACAATATCATTCTATCCCAGCTAAGCCTGACCCAAAGAATATTGCAATGGGCTCCTCAAATCCTAAATCCACCCTCTGAAGCTGCTGTAGCTCAGAGCTCCTTCAAGTTCAGACCTTAGCCAAGTCCAGCTCACACCCATATCATATGTAGAGCAGGAAATTCTACCTGCACTGAGATTTCCAAAAATGTTAGCATTTTGCATAACTCACTACTAAAAATTAGGCACCACAGATTGCTATAATGCATTATTGTGGAAAAAGAGCCTTAGGTTGTCTTCTTTCATACACTCTGGAGAGCTAAAAAAGTCAGAGCAGTAAACTCAGCTGAGATGAACTCTTATGTATTTTACACTATTTTCCCCCCTCCACCCCTCCCCCCCTTTTTTTTTCAAAACTCCAGTTTTTCACTTTTTCCATCAATACCTTTCCAGGAACCAATTACAGAAATATATTACAAGATGCAGTCCCAGGATCCTACACAATATCCCATCACAGAGAGCAAACAGTCACCAAGACTAAACACTGAGTAGACTTTGGGCTGTGGATATGCCCAAATGACTTGATGAAGGCTTGGATCTTGCTAAAAGGCAGCTGAGAAAAACTGCCAGTTCATTTTTAAGTGCTCAGTGCTTCTAAACAGGAGATGCTTGGTTTAGCAAGGAACCCTAGGGTTTAGTCCCAAATAGATGTTCATAGTGCACTACATTTTCGAGGGTCCTACAGATATTAGGAGCATGGGGAGCAAAAGGGAGGGAGAGAAGGTGAGGTGTCTGCTGAGCATACACACAGAACTATGAAGAAAAGCATTGGCTGAGTTCCAGAAATTAAAATCTGGCCCCACTGAAGTAGGCAGGAGCTTTGCCACCATGGAGACAGAATTTTACCCAATTTGAACAGTATTCTGGGAATACCCTGCCTCCAGACACGCTGTGGGAGGTCTTCTGGCTCTGAATAATCACTGGAAACACAAAAAGGGAAATTAAACCCAAACCAAGACAACAATACCAGAATGATTAATCAACAGACAAGAAAGAATGTAACAACAATGAAGTGAAAAGTGCTGCAGAAGTGAGAGGAGAGAAGGTGGCAAGTCCTTTACCTCCTGGACCACTGAACTTTGTGAGGACCAAGGAAGGATGCAAGGACTTGTGGTGTTGCGTGCAGGAGGCCATGTCAAGGCTGCACTGGAGTCTTGGAGCCTGCACAGATTCAATAACAAGGGGGGAAAAAAACTTGTAGTGCAGATTCAGCCTTGGAGTAGGCTCCCATCACTAACGCTATATAAAGAGGCCAGAACCTAGCAACTTCAGCAAAGATTCCTAGGAGCAATCACTTACAAATTCCCAGGCAGGCTAGTTCACAGAAAGGGCACACTCAGCAAGCTCTGCAGCTGTGTAACTGAGCATTCTGGATATGAGAAGTACAATAAACAGACACAATGCCTATAAAGTTCCATCTACTCTGACAGCTATGACCCAGTTATTTAGCCTACAGTTGTCCTCTGATTTAGTTAGCATTTTGATTCATACCACAACTATATACAAGGTCCTAGATGCTCCCCTTTCACTGACTTAAGAGTTCAGGTTGCCTACCATGGCAAGTTCAGCCTTTCAGAGTGCCTGAACCCTCCAAATTCACAGGAGGCAGCTAGAGAGTCAAATTCCCATAACTGCTGGAAGTCAGCCCCAAATTCCCAACCAAAGACTTCTTTGCTGTTGCAAAAAGAGACTAAGTGGCTTTTCTGGGAACTACTGCAAAATGCACCACCCTGGATGTGGTGATGACAGCAGGGAAACTTGCACATCCATCACTGACAAATATTCAAGTACTGCACTGCCCTTTAGACAAGAAATCCAGATGAAGATTCATGTCTACACGTCAATGATCAATGAATGGCAACAGCTAACTAAGCATTAAACCAGATTTTCCTGAGTGACTGTGTGACAACCACATCACAGGCAGGCATACATCTGCGTTTGGAAGGTCCCAAGGTGCTTTGAGCTTTCCTCTGGACTTTTTCCCTCTCAAAAAAACTGGAAAGGCCTGCTTCCCCACCCATACCTCTTACAGTGTGAGGTTCACAACCTTCACAGAGCTTGGGCCATCTGCCAGTTTTCTGTCCCTGCTCTCTTCTCTTGCTCTCTCTCACATAATCATGGAAAAACCCTTTTCACAGTCCTTCCCTAGGCACGGCCAGTCTCTTCAGGTGATGGGGATCTCTTGATGCTCCATAGTTTGCTGTCTGTGTGCCTGGTCTTGGTGTAAGTTCCTTGTCTGTGGGCTCTGCTGTCAGCCCTCAGGATTGTCCAGTCTTCAGATCTATTGAGCAATATTATCAAAGGTAAGGGGGAAAATGGAGGGTAAGGTGGAAAACGAAGGGCACCAAGGCAAAATCAAGCCTTCATCTTTGTAAGCCTTGCAGTATTCTGCTGGCTCTGAGCAAGCTTTTCACCCAGTTACTTAACTTAGCTGGCAACTTGGAAAATGAATTAAAAATGTGTTTGTTCCTTCTGCAAACTCTTGAAACAAATCTGGAGGCCAGAGAGTGCCTGGAGAGTTACTGAGCTCTTGTGCTTCCTGGCAGCCTCAACACCATTGTTACCCCTGGTGAGAAACCAGAAGAGCTGCTTGTCAGCCTGACAAGATCCTGGGATGAAAAGCACAGACTTGAGAGAGCTGAATGCCCCCAGCTGACAGGCTGGCCATGGAAGATGGCTGGGGTTATAAACTTGCTGCTCACCCTTTGCCGGATCCAGAACTCAGACCATAAAAGGACCAAACCTGAAACCAGAACCTAATCCACAAAACCGAATGTAAAAATCCATTTCTGGGTCATCCGTATCTAAGATCACAAGTCCAGTGTTTCTAGAAGGTATTTTCACTTCCATGACACTGGCTACAATATGAGAGAAAAGGAGATTATCAAGTTTCTCCACAGAGTAAGAAGAGGAATGTAAAATCATTTCAGCCTAGTGCCATCATGTCTGTCCTACCTTTTACACATCATATTATTACTTGTCTTCTTTTCCATGCCCAGGCCCATAGCAGTACCTAGAAATCATTGAAAATGCATATTTTTTCCAGAACCTACACAAACCCTATACACAAAACTGTATTTTATCACATTCTTCTATCTCCCTTCAAGTATATCTGATGATTTTCTATAATAGTCTTGTCAATACACCAACTGGTATCAAACAGATAGGTATTTTCTACTGATCTGCTATTTTACCTAAAAATGAGAATTTTAGACTAGCACGGTCCTCACTCAAAACAGCTGACAACATTCCTTTCAAACTGTCAGAAGCAGATTTTCAACAGAGAACATAATTTTTAGGAACAGAGAGACATGCAGACATTTTGAGAATTACTTGTTCAAATGGTATCACTTATACACCTTACATAAGTGAAAACGAAAGACATTGAAAACACGTAAAATTCTCCTTCTGTTTTTGTACAAATCATCAGTGTTGCTTAACTGCACTCAGGCTTTCAAGTACAGGAGCTCTGACCATCAATCCAGTACAGCAGAACACGTGATAATTAAATTTACTTACCTGTAGATTCCTGCTGGGCTTAAAGTAAGGCCACTGCTTCAGTGAAACACCCTCAAAGGCCACTCACTAGAGATGGGTTTGTGGTTGGGGTTTCTAGACATTTATGTCAGTGCAAATCCTGCCAGAAACTGGAACTTACTGCTTGTTGTGAAGTTACCCTCTCCAGCCTGGGGAAAGGAGTCTACGTCTTGGACGACTTGCAGCACTCCCACGGTCCGGGCTGGCGGATCCAGGGCCACCGAGCTCTCGTTCACCGTTATGTCACTGGCTCCCGTGATCTGGTTGGTTGGTGGTCCTCCTATGGATGCTTCCAAGTCTGGAGGTATATCATCCATGCAATCTGCATTTGGCTAATGGGAAGAAAAAGGAGAAAACTGAGCTCCTACCTGAGAAAAAGATTCAATTTACTTCTTTCCTCTTCTTCAGGTTTTTTTGCTTTATTTCAGTATTGAAAATGGCAACATATAATGAGTAAACACACAGAGTTTGTCTTCATGTACTTAATACAATCTGTTGGAAGAGAGACCCAAAGTATGCCACGGAAATACTGAATATTGTCACCTACAATTGATAAACATTCTTATTTATACTTTCAAAAGGGTTTTAATGCATATTAAAAAAGTAACTCACTTATTGGTATGATCTGCTCAACATAGGCAGACTGCTAAATCAGATCACAAACGTAAACAGAGACAGGAGCTGAAGGGGAACAATTATCTTTTCCTGAAACAGACATTTTACAGAGCCAATATCTGAGCTTACAGGACTAAGAATACAAGGGAACTGCCTGTGGGTACATCTATGTGCGTGGTGCAAAACTAGAAGCTAAAGCTGTTTATAAGACAAGTTTCTAAAAATCAAAAGATCATTTCCTTTGCTCATACCATATTTCCTACAAAATACAATTATGAGAAAAGAAGCAAACAGACAATAATGGAAAACTGAAGAGCATTATTTGGTTCACAGTCTTTCTTGCTATGTGAAGCAAGACCAGTGACAGAGACATAGCAAGACTGAGCTGCAATATGCGGACACCTTGTTAAGTTAGCAAGTGTTAGTTTGTTTCCATTTATCTTTATTCTCCAGGAACCAGACAGCTCGTCTGGATCAGTCACTTACGTTTCCTCCAACTTCAGTGGTTTGAGACATTTTTGCTGTGTGATTCACCCCCTACCCCTAGGTATGAATTGCTGCCTCTGCCTTCCCTCTGCTCAGCACTAAGCAGAGACAGGGCTTAAGCAGCTCGACTGGAAACCCAACATCCAGATGGCCAATGACAGAGGAGGTGCACTCTGTTTGGTGGATCTGATTTTTTGTCCTATGCTTAGTTGTCTCACACGCCATGGCACTTCAGAAAATCTCACCACCTGACCATCTCCAACAACAGGCACCAAGAAACTAAGCAAAATATGACACAGCAAAGGCTTAAAGAGAGATTTAAGTACAAGAGAAATCCCCTTGAATTCCGGCACAGAAGGTTAGCATGTTTATTTCTTTTTCTTTTTTTTCAGAATCAGGAACTTAGCATGTTTTCTCTTTTTCCACACATTCCCTGTCTGATTGGTGTCACCTCTTAAGCATTTTTTTCACAGAAGCTCCTACTGAAACAGACAGGCAATTTAAGCAGTCTTGTATCCACAAACTGAAGTTTGGAATGAAAACCAGAATTGTTATTGTCTGGCTCCAGTCTAATTCACAAGCAGCAAGAATGCCTGAGAACTGGGATAAAAAAGGCACATACAACAATACCAGGTGTTAATGAAACTCATTGAATCTCTACTTTTCCAAGTGAAGTACCAATCACTTTCCTATTGGACAGTGATCCAAAATTATCCCTGAGATCTATCACTCTTTCCCTCTCTCGTAGCTATTGTAAAACAATGTTTTCAGAATTTCATTTTTAATTTAATTTACCTTTGATGGCAGAGTATATTAAAAACAAAAGGCCTCTTTTTTTCTTCTCCTATAGGAAAAACTATTTCACTTTTTCAGGGGATCAGTTGTCTGTCCTTTGCTCTGATCCCAGTTATTCCTAGAATGGGACTTTATCACAAACTTTTAAACCTTTCAAAGAGGAGGATTATAATTGAAAGCCAAACTAAACATTAAAGATGCAAAAATAGTATTTCTTGATACAATTAATCCCTTTACTCCTGAATCATTTCAGTTGAAAAAATGCCCAAAACTAAGCTGCATGCTATAAAACCAATTATATGAAATACTGATCAGAAAAAACCCCAAACCATTATGGCTTTGGCTGCCGGAGTGACCCAGATACAGTTGCTGAGTTGAATTATATTGGTTTCACTTGTGCCCTGCACGTAAGTGCTTTGAGAGCACAATTCCACTGAAGTCAAGGGAAGGCTGTGTATTGACTTCTGAGGGCTTGGCTAAGGCTCTTAGTGAATAGCTTCAAGTCATACAATCTGCTGCCAAAAACGCAGCTGACTGGACATCCAGCAGATGTTTGCAGAAAAGGGGGAGAAGCACAGGGAAACTATTTTACGTGATGTGATTCTCCCAGTAGCAATGTAGCTCTCTGAAAGCGAACTTTTACTTTCACTGGTAATCCATTTCAGGTGTAGTCTGAGCTGGATTTGCCAGCAAAGAGTGGAAAAGGTCAGGCCAACCATTTGCTGGTAAACAGTTAATAATCCTCTGGAGTTGCAGAGTGCCGTGCAGAAAAGTGGAGTTGCTGGGGTGCTCAGCTACTGTGAAAATGAATGCAGGAGTTTTGGTGCCTCACGGCTGCCTGGGGAATCTGAAGTTAAGGCAGATAATATTTGAAGTCTCTATTACATAGTAAATGCAGAGTTTAGTTGTAAATTGAATTAAAACATTACGATATTTGGGGTTTAACCAATCCTTTCCTAGAAAATCCAAAGTCTTCCTGCTAAATGAAGCACAATACATCCACAGACATGCAGGCCAGGTCTTTAATAACAACCACAGGACAAGCATGCAGCTGGCAGGAAAAAAACCCCATAGCCTGTCTATGGTAAGATTTCCTCGTTCCTCCCATTGTAAAAGCCTGCAAAAGGGCTTTGGCAAACTTGCACCAAAGTCTCCCCTCAGAGGCTGATGCCTGCCTAAGGCTTTTTTTCTTCTTTTGTGTGTGGAAATTTCAGCTAAGAGGGCTCAGCAAGACCCAAGAATGTGGTTAGGGAATAACATTTTGCTTTATCGACTCTACAGAAATGTTTGCCACCTCTCACTGAGAAGCCCTAGAACTTCACGGGTTCTTTGAGAGCAACATCTTTTCCCACAGCAGCCTGTGGACAACTGGCTAAGTGATGAGTCTCTAAAAACACATGTTCATGTGTGCTGGTGGCTTTTTTTGGCTCATGGGAGCACCAGAAAGCACACTTTAGGAATTATGTCCACCCTGGGCTGCCCTCAGCTGGTGCTGGGCAGTGAGAAAGGTGAGGACAACACGATTTCTGTGTGGGTGGAAAACAGGTCCTGTGAGCTGAGCAGGAGCTCTAAAGGACACAGGTTGGGCAGGAGGGGTTATGCAGAGAAGAAGCAGGAGAGAGCATAAGGTAGGAAAGGGATAAGCAGGAGTTGAGGTGTTTTAGAAAGAGAAAGTAGAAAAACGAGAGGAAGAGGAGCAACTGATAGGAGCAGTATAGGAATTTTTAACCCTCAAGCTACCAGATGCTCTTAGACCTGCACTTCCTTTGCTGTCAGCCAGCGGAAACCTGACACAAAGGCTACCATCTACTCCAATTTCCTATGGACAGCAGCTCCTACTGTAAGGCACTTTGAGGGATAAGGCTCTCCCCCTTCACGAACTTATCCAAATGATCCATGTACACCTATATGCTTCCTCCAAGAGATGGAGAGAGCTGTTTTCAACTTGTTGTCTTAGAATAACCTACAGGAAATTTTTAGAGAAATTCACACAATAAAATCCCCTAAAAAAACTTTGCTAGTGGAACATTAACATCCAAGTGCTTTATTTTTAGTGTTAAGACAGACCAACACTAAAGCTGATTTGGAAATCTTAATTTGAACCAGTTGTTCATGTAGCTTAGAGCAGCATCTCTAATTACGTGCCCAGCACAATTATTTCCACAGAAGCTCCGTGTAGGAAGCTCTCAGTGAGGAGAGCAGGATGGATCCTTGTTCTGCTGTGCTGTACAGACAGGACAGGGAGCTATGAGAAGGGAAACAATGGCTGAGGAAACTGAATGGTGCTTCAATTATTCCTGGCAATTAGGTTCTTCTACACCTGCCACTACAGAGCTGTTCATATGCAGTGAAATCCAGCCATGTAAACCAAAACTTCTACACATGGCCTCTGGGCATGTTTTTTGTTCCACTAGCTGTGCCCAGCCTCAAACAGCCTGTGGACATGCTTAGCCTTCAGCAGCAGCCAGTGAAGCCAGTGAGAGCCTGGATGTAAATTGAAACTCCAGTGAGAGTTCTGGATGTAAATTCTAACAGCACTAAACTTTCTGGGAAGCTTTTAACATCTCAGTGCAGGCCTCCAGAAAGCATTGGTCTGGTTTGCCCTGATTATGAAGCTGGATAAAGAGCACATTAATAAAGTGCTTGGACAAAAATGTGAACGGACCAGTGTGAGAGCTGTCAGATGCACGAGGAAGCCATGGAACTTACTGCCACTGGGTAGGGAGAAGAGGTGTCAGAACCCTGTGTAACTGTTCATGGCAGGCCTGTGAGCTCAGATGGAATGTGGGGAAATATTTCTGTATTTAAGGCCAGGTGCAGAGATGCTGAATGGCAGAGCTAGCCTTCATTCTGCCTTTTCATCTCAAACACTTGATTTAACAGTTGCATCACCTCTCAATATACTAAAGACAACATACACCTTTAGCAGAAAAAGTAGCCAAACTGTTTTGATGCGTTACCCTAGCTACAACGCCCTGCTTCTTCTTCCCCTTTGTATGTTTTTAGTTTGGATTATGTTAGGTTTATTAACATATCTGCCTGCAACCTGCTTCCTAGTCTCCATGAAACTGAGTTCTCTGGGAATGGCTATCCCAGCTCCCCAGTATCTTCACGTCAGCTGTTTTACTTCATAGCTCTTTCAAATGTGAACTGGTGCATCACTGACTGAAACTCGGGGGGTGGGGTGGTATTTACAGCACCTGTTAATGCATCAGTTGGAGGTGTTTCAGTGTTGCACTTCACAAGCCTTGCAGTGGGGGAGAATGACTCAGTCCTCCCTGGTGAAGCCCCTGAGCTCTGCCATAGTTCAGGGAAACTCTGTGGCACACAGGACATACACTATCTGAATGCAAACACGCGACTTAGAAAGATCAGTTACTTTGGCAGCTTCGAAGCACATTTGAATGTTCCAGATAACAAAGAGATTAACAATTTGCTCCACCACATGCTTAGTAACTGGGGGAAATGGCCCTTAACTGGAATCAGGAGTACAGATCTTGGTCCACATAGACTTTAAGAGAAACCTGACAGAAAAAGGACTTGCTTCCCCAGAAGGAGTAATTAGTTGTCCTTGACAAGTATAGCAGAGAAAATTTTATTTGCAGACCTTCTGCTTTCAGATTTGAGCTGAGAGCATGATTAAAAAAATAAATCCAGTCCTGAAAGCTATGTGAAAGATTCTATAAATCCACCAAAACACCAGTGAACAATCTTCTGCTCCACCAAGCAGGCAACCATGGACACACAAATCCCAACACTCAACCAAACCCATACACACACTCCTCCTTGCTAATACAAGTGGGGTGCAGGAGAGAGGTAGAGTCAGACATTTCCAATTGTACTTCCCTTAATGAATCAATTAATTATTCAATATTATGGCAAAAAGAGTAAGATGGGAACAGACAGGCAAAGGCTAGGGATATACCCAGGTGGCTGGTGTTTCCCTTCTGCCCCAATGGGCTGCTCTGCAAAGTGCTTACCGGAATCCCTAGAGCTTTTAGAATATTCATTTTACACATCGGGCAGGTACGATGGTCTAGCAGCCAGGGGTCTACACAGGACTTGTGGAAAAGATGCCTGCAATGAAAACCAGGATAGCTTAATTCAAATGCACCACAGCACAATTTACCCCTTAGTACCAGATGATTCTGAATTCAGTTAAGTGAGAGTATTTCAACTGGTGCAGTTTGTGACCTCTGCAAGGACTGCAAAACTAGGTCCTATGCACTCAAGGCTAAAATGATTTCTGCAGCAACTCAAGCACACGTGCACATTTCAATGTGTTTGGAATAGAAGATGTACATAATTGGGGACTTAGGGAAAATATACAAAATGCATTAACAAACCCCATATTCTTTAAATGTTAAAGGCTGTCAGTAAACAAAAGCTGCTTGTTGGTAAAGGTAAAAATCATGTTAGTTTTTCTTAATAGTTCTACAGACAAACATGATTACACATAATTTAAATGTGAAGCCATTGAGGGTCTAGTATTTTTCAGGATAGAAGCATAAAGAAATAAACTGAATTAGGCAAAAAAGAGATACTTGTCATTCAAACAGAAAAACCAGTACAATGCTTTTTAAAATACTCTCTCTGACTTCCCTGCTCTTTAGAAGCTGCCCATCAGGGACAGGGCGCACACAATTCCCTGAAGGAATTGTTGCTAATCCTGTTCTGAGTCTGAAGCAACCACTAAGCAACTACCTGAGCCCTGTAGCTGCTGGGCACCACTTTTCCTAGACATTAATCAAGTGGAGGAACTGCTAGTTTCTTGTTTAGCTTTGCCTTTAACAAACTGATAATGACTGTAGAGATATTTAGTGTGTCTGACTGACAGACTCTGTTCTCTCTTGAGAGCATATTCCGTTACTAGGAATACTAGGAAACATTTCTTCACCCAAAGGGTGGTCAGGCATTGGAACAGGCTGCCCAGGGAAGTGGTATCTGGAGGTATTTAAGATGTGTGGATGTGGCACTTGGGAACATGCTTTAGTGATGGGCTTGGCAGTGCTGGGTCTATTGCTGGACTTGAAACACCTAAGTATCTGTATGATCCTAAGGCTCTGCCTGAAGCATGGCACATATCAGTCTCCAGAAGGAAATGCAATCTCTGAGAAAGCCAGAGTCTCTTAATGTGCCAAAGCAACTCTAAATATTTAACTGCTACTTATTCAGCTGAATGGGTCAGCAGATGCATTGTGTCACTGCATGGCAAATTATTGCATCCCTGTGCTTTGCATCACTTCATACAACTATGGGAAAGGGCAAACATATTCTTGGAAGTTCAATCTAGTCTAATTATATCCGTTGGCTGGCGTATCAAACCTCATTTGATCCTGTATGTCACCATGATTAATCAAACGAAGCATTGGGATATTTGACGTTTAAGCCACTACTTTACTAAGGCTACTAAAGTTCACAGTTGTCCTTTCAAACCAGACCTGACCTAATGGGTAACAACAAATGAACCAGATTTTGGTCCCTGTCCTGCTTAGCATTTCCTTCCTTCTATCTCAGAAGGGGCATATTTAGCACACCATCAGACAAGTATTTTGAATAGGTGAAAGGATAAAGATACAGTTCGCAGTCATGTGTAGTTTTACATTTAAAAGTCTAACCAACAGATTTTCTTGAGTTTCTTACTTTGTGGAGACTACTGAAAGTCTATGTCTTGCCTTTCAGCTACATGAAATAATGATGAAATTCTTGTTAGTGATTGGTTTTCTTTAATTATATAATCAAATTCATAAACAAATATGCTTGTTGGCAAACATCTGAAGCATGCTGGTGTCAAAATAATCAGTCCATTTACAAAAGCTGAGGTATTTATTAATCTCTCAGAAAACAAAACGGATTTACAAAATCTATTTTGAATAAAAAATACATAGTTTCCACCAAGACATTATACTGTAGGCCAGAAAATCCCCTTTTGTTTTCAATTTCCAGCTTTGAAAGCCTCAGTCAAACTGGGGTTCATATTAGAGAATTTCATTATGTTTGTTCATCATCAAAAGCTTGGAACACTTTCATTTTTAAAGCCTTAAAGACTTTAAAATCTGAAGTTTGGTGTTCCTAAAGTTGGCTTCAAAAACAATATTCTAAAATAAATCCTAACAATGCCAAGTAATTTCAATACATGACAGATCTTGTCACTTTGCACTTCTCAATACTAATTTAGCACAGTGTATTATGACTCCATTAATTTCAGATTTAATATGTCCTACAGAAAGAACTTGATTATTTGACAGAAATCCACAGAATAATGGAATGCTACTGAGAATCAGGTAAAGATTTGCCTTTTAAAAGTTTTGTACTGCATTATACAATTAGAGCTCTTATAATATCTGTTTCGAACATGTAAACATTTGTGCAGAGAAGCAAAGTGGCAGGCTTTGCACATTTGGATTTGAAAGCTTTTTAGGTATAGCACTATGTACATGCTTACGGCATTCAACAAATTGCCAATTGTTTCACGCTCCAAATTCACACAAAAGAAGAGTCAGCATAAAGTAAGATGAGAACAACTGCAGTATTTCACTGTCACATGGTAAGACAAAGATGTAAAAAGATCAACTGCAACAAAACTCCCTTCCTTTGCAGTTCTGACTTATGCAAGTTTTAAATGGAAGGAGAGGATAGAGCCATCATGGATGATTTTGGAAGTAATGACCCATACAGGGAGATAGTAAGAGATGTTTCAAGCTCAGGCTCAGGAGATGGCCTTGACAATCAAGGTCAAAGCTAGAAACAAATACAGGTTTTTTTCCCTGTTGTGTGCAACCACATTCATTGCAAAATTATGTTGGTTTGGATGGCTTGAAAAGTTTCTCAAAAGAACTAAAGCTGATTAGTTGACAGAAAGGAAGGCAAGGTTGTAACAACCTCATACAAAAAGGTTTTCATAAGGAAAGGCAACAACTGTTCTTCACCTCTCCCAGGGATAAGAGGCCCAATGATGTTGTTTAAACTGCAGCAAGTGAGATCCAAGTTACACAATAAGAGAGGCTTTGCCACAGTCAAGGTAATGAAACACTGCAATAAATTATCAGGGGAATTTACAGTCTTCATCCTGGGAGACTGCAGAGAGTGTTGGAAAAAGCTGCCAAGAATGACACGTGCGTGCCAGTGCCCCGGGCCGTTCCAGAGGTGGTGGCCTCCTGGGATCCCTCCTGCACTCTCCTGTGGCTGCACGTGGCTGTGCAAAACTCACAGAGTACAAAGCAAAAGCACCACAAAGTCCCAGAGCATTCCATTTACTGTTATCTAAATAGCACCTCACATTTTTTAACTAGACATTGCTTTTGTTTGAAATGTATTGATGTTTTCTTTAAAGATGCAATTTTAATCATACAAGGAAAAAAACCATGTTGCACTCAGCCTAATAATAATAATAATAATAATAATAATAACAACTGTAGTACAACTATTTGAAAGTGTTCAGCTTGCCAACAATTTTGAGAGGCTTTTTCCCAGATTAAGGGAAACTGTTCTCCTCCCACCTTCCACTCCTAGTCTCACCTAAGCAGAAAGAGAGGTACATCCCTGATAACCCTAAGTAAGAGCATTAGTTGCCTGGATTAGACATAGGGCTGGAGTAAAGGATTAAGAATTTTTGTGAGAGACTGAGTAGCACTGTAGTATCCAACAAGAAGGTTTGACATTTTGGAGGGCGCAAGTACAGTATTATTTACTTCTGAGGAGGACAAAAGAAAACGATGATGATGAGGGTGAGAGGACGGAATCAAATGGAAGAATGTGTGTGATGAAGTAATTTTCACGGAAAGCTAATCAAAAGATAAAGCAGGAGTGAAAATTCTCTGAAATCACAGTTGTTCATGGAGTGAAGGTTCAGGGGAAAAGAATGAGCTGGAACGAGGTCAGAGAATGTGTTTATTGGTGAAAGAAATGAAACAGCAAAAAAAAGAACCTATGAGGCACTCAGCAGAGATAAGGCTGAAAGAAATGTCTTGCCTCTCTGTAGAAGTTTAGTAAAGTTAGTGAAAGTTTAGTAAAAGGCACACACTGGGAGCAGCTGCACCAGTACCTTCTCCAAAGCTCGAGCAGAAAAGACAATGGTGTTTTGAAGCTGGAGATGGAAGACAAGCAGAACGAAGTAGGGCTGTGACAAGAGATGTCACTCTGGGAACAATGAACTTGGTTACATTTGATCTTGTGTCAGTGCCCTCAAAGACAACTTCAGAGATGTTTGTTACCATTAAACATAAAACCAGCTGCAAGTTAATGCTTTTTACTTTTACAACTTCAGAGATGTTTGCTACCATTAAAGATAAAACCGGCTGCAAGTCAACGCTTTTTACTTTTACCAAGTGTCATTCCCTGTTTATTTAATACACTCTGTAGAGTGAAGGTTATTAATACAGTCAGTTTTGGGAGTCACCTGACGAAGACAGAGAGGAAGAAGTACAAGTTCACTTGGAATTCTCCTCCGGGCTTTCCAGACTGGGGTACACAAAAACAGCCATTCCAGTGCCAGCAGAAAGAGAGGACATTTGGAGAAGCAGCCCAAGTGCGAGTAAACATGTATCTATTTGACTTCAGAGCTCACCCACTGCTTTACTGGAGGTTTAATGGGGTTCCTATGTTAGAAACTACACACAGCTTAACTGAGGATGCTGGAGCAGGAAAACTACAGAGCCTGTAGGTCTTTATCAAGATATAACACACTCCTACTCACTTCACTGAAAGAGAAATTAATCCACTTTCTTTTTTGTTTTGGATGAGGAGAAGAGATTGAAAACAGCAGAAAGAATCAGGAGTACCATTTCATGTTTCAGAAGTTCAAACCCATGAGAGTAGAACACTGCCCTTGCAGTTTGTGTAGCAGGAAAGGCAGGGCTGGTGAAATAGCTGCTTGAGAAAGATCTTTGAGTTTTTGTAATTCCAGACTGCTGAGGCTCAAACTGTGGGTATTTTACAAGACAGTTCTGCTACTGCTACCCTTTTAGCATGAGTCATTTTCTGGGCGACCTTTTAAGTCAGCCAAGAACTAAACACCACCTGTTAACTCTGTGTTTCCTATCCACTCTGCTTGAAGCAATGCCGGGGATGACAAAGGCTCACTGAATTATGAGGTGGGACACAAGTGAAAGCTAAAGCTTAGACATATATTTAAGCTGTTGTAGATCTATCTCCAAACACTGCCTGTCTCTATCATGCAAAATTTCCAAGCTTTATTCTGCTTCTGTGCAAACAGGCTTGATGCCAAGCCAAGGTCCACATTTTCTGGTAATTTCTCATTTTTCTGTATTTCTGCTTCATGAAGTGATGTGTTTGTGTCTGCTTGTAGAAAAAAAAAAAGAGTTCATATGCAATTTGTCATTGTGGGGGATTTACAGTAGGTCAAATTTGTGATTAATCTGTTGCTTTGTGTTAGCCATTTAGTGATGGCAGTAAACAGATTTAATGAGTCACATGAACTAAGAGAAATGGACAGCTTGTAACATTCAAATATCTACTAGGGTACACCACAGCAGGAAAATAAACAAGTATTTTGGTTTCTCAAGCCAGTGAACATGACTCAGGAGAAGAAAGAAGTTCTATTGAAAAAAATTAAATCTCTGCTCTGTATGTGCAGCACTTCAAATCTGTATTTCTAGGGAACTTGCTGTTCCTCTCCTAGGGGCAACAGATCCTAGGAAACTTCCTAAGAAATTGATTTCCTTAGAGAAATCCTTCATTAGGTAACACTTCACAAATGACAATACAATAGCACAAAGATGAATGCATCTGTTAGGGGTGGCAAGAGGCTGCACTCCTGTGTCACATCACTGTGGGTGGATGTACTGCACAGGGCATCTTCACACCAGGCATGTTTTACCCAGTACATCTCTTTCTATGGCTGGGGATTTTTTTTGACAAAAGTCATCCTTTTCTCAGGCCCAGGACAGCAAAAGAAGTAGCTCAATGGGGATCAGGAACCTGCTCTATCTCTGGCTGCTGTGGCCAGGGCTCACCTTCAAGTCAGAGGCAAATTCTCCTAAGGCATTTATTCTGATTAAAAAAAAAAAAACAGTGAGGAAAACAGATGAATCAAAACTTTCGTTTCAAAATCCTACTAAAGATTTTGTTATAGGCCCAGGTCAGACAAAATTTCTGACTGTCATACTAAACCCTCAGGGTCTCACCACCATCAACACTAGTTTCACTTCACGTTGAATAAAGAGGCATTTCAGATATCTTTACCAACAGATTTTGAATAAGCCAAAATAATAAACTCACCCTTCTCTCCCCAAGTTCTCAGGTAATCTCATCAGCATGAAACTGAGAGCAGAGACTGTCTTGAAATAGAGATTATTAGAGCTAAAAGCACCTTCAATTTACCTGCAAGGCAATATCCTGACAACATCATTGGGCTTGTAGCCTTCGATACAAACAGCACAGTTATCAAAGTCTGGCTCAGTCTCCTACGGGAAAGAGAATATTCAGAATATTCATTTTTTATTTTGTTAGCTAATCTCTTCATATAAGAGCCTACGTGACAAAGTAGAATAGTTACTGAAGCAGACTGCAAATCCAGTAATGCATTTCAAAGCCAGCAAGTCAGATTTTCTGACATGTTTCCAGCTGGAAACTTGCACTGGGAAGCATGCAGATTTAGTTAGCATGTTTTAACTTTCAGAATTTTCTGCGTCTTTAACCAAATCACCCTCTCTCCCCACCCCGTTCCATCCGTAACTTGCTTACCAGCACTCCTCCCACACCTGAAGGGCACAGTAGCTAAACAAGCAATTGGCATTTCTGTTCTGCCTCATTGTCCCAGAGGTCTGAAGGAATTCTCAGCACAGTTTCATTTAGTGAAAAGCATTTTGAAAAATTACCTTGTCACCTTTCCTGATTGTCCTGACTTGAAGCTTGCTGATTGCTTTCTTCGCAGCATCTCCAAGCCGGCGCTGCAATACAAAATTTGCTCTTAAGCAAAAAGCATCTCTTCATGCAAAAATCAAAACTTTTTCTCCCTTAATAATTTTAAGTACATGGAACAGGATAGTGTATAAACATAATAATTCATAATAAGGACACAGTAGGTTCACTACACTGCAGTAGTAGGTAAAAACTCTACTATTTGGGTATCTTGCTTCTTCCCTTTGTTTTTTCAATGACACTTGTTAAAAAAAAAACAACTGGGCAGTTAGCAGAATGAACACTGCACTTCCTTCTTACATTGTTCCATAACTAGTTCATGATCTTCAGCAGGTAGAACTTCTGAAAGTGATCCTGTCCATACATAACCATTTGCTCATTCTTTGCCTTTCTATCTTTCCCTCCAGTGAACCATAAAGTGACTACCACGTGATGCTTCTGACTGTTCTCCCATATTTCCAAAACATTGTTACTGTGCTGGCAGGGTCACAGCCACCAGGATTAAAGTATGTAATAACAGCCTGACATAAAACACCCTGTCCTCAGACACTGAAGATGGACATGTCTGCTCCTTGCAGGAGGCTGGGAACATTGTGGGGCAGTTCACACAATCACTGCTCAGCACCCTGTGCTATGGAGCTTGCTCCTGTGTCAGTGCTCCAAGGACTTGGCTGCTCACTTGTGCTAATCCAGCAACAAGGCGGTCTGGAGACAGACTCACAGGCTGGAAAACTCTTTGGGAGGTCATGTACTCCCACCCCCTGCTCAAGGCTGGGTCAACTTCAAAGTCAGAGCTGCGTTAGTCGAGTTTTGAATATCTCCAGGAAAGGAAATTTCACAACCTTTGTGGATAATTTGTTCCAGTGCTTAACCAATCTCAGACTTTTTTTCTTCTCTAAACATACTAATGGAATTTCCCTTGCTGGTAATTTGTGACCATTAGCCTGTGCACTTCCAGGAAGAGGCTGATTCTGACTCCTCTCCGACCACCCTTTTTGCAGCTGGAAGCAGAGCCCTTCCTCCTCCTCCTCCTCCTCTTCCTCCGCTCAGCAAGCTTAGCAAGCTCCCTTCACCCCTCCCCAGATGCCATGAGCTTCTATCCCCTGACCATACTGGTGGCCCTCTTTTGGGAACTCCCCATTTTTTCCATGCCTCTCTCACACGGTTCCATGCAGCAATGCCCACTCCAATGTCTTCCTGTCAGCTTTATAAGAGTTCATGATACAGAGTGTTCCAATTTGCCACCAATAAATTACTTGAACTCTTCCCTTCACCTCCTCTCCCCAGCCACATTTCCAGCCATGTGTTGTTAGAGAGGAGAGACACTTTGGGCCTTTGGTGACTCAGAAGACATTCAACTTTCCGAGCTGGGAAACTCCCGTGCCAGAGTTCAGAGGGGCCTGTCAGCAGGAAGGGTTTCCAGCTGGAGGGGGTGAGAGCATGAGGCCAAAACCAGAAGGAAGCTCGAGGCAGTTTACAAGCTGAGACCTAATCACCACACAGATATGACCAGTAAATTACTATTTCGGTCTTCAGATTCAATTAAAATCAGAGGATTAAATTTAGAGAGTAAGCTTATTGTATTGGAAAGGCTGACAAAACACATGCAATATTGAAAGCAGAGTGCAATTTCAGATCTGGCTAAAGAGGTGAAAACAATCTTGGCTATCAGGAGATTTACGTGTGAGCTTTCCAGCAACTTAATTATTGCATGTGAAGGACTATCTTGAATTTATACAACATCTCTTTCTGTGGTCCATTTTTCTCACAGTCTTCCTTAAATAAAAGAATCAAATGAGAGTTGGAAACATTTCTTGTCAGCTATTTGGTTCTTTAATGTAAATCAAAGACAGACTGATAACATACAGCAAGACAAGAGCCATTATGTCATGTTTCAGAAACTGCTTGTGATCCCTTTTAATCATTATTATTACACTAATGAATGAAATGTCTCAGTTCTTTTTTTGCACGTTCTTGAAGGGGAAAGGATAAGATTAAAAACTCATGTACATCTTTGATCTGTTTGCTTTTATGTTTGCTTTCCCTTATCTGTCATAAATAGGTAAGTTCATAACTTACATGTAAATGAGAGTAGTTTAGTTTTTGAATGAAAAGGAATTTCTTGGACTAAAGTCGTACTTTCAAAGGACTCTCCCATTTGAATGCAAGGCATGCTATCAATAACCAATGATTTTTCCTAAAAGATAAGAGGTATTACAGCAGTTTAAGGGTTTAAAGTGAGGCTTAGAGATTTACAGTCACAAATCTCATAATCTCATTAGCAAGGCTGCAACATTCAGTACTGGACTGGAAGGAGTTAAGCATTATCAGACACAGTGGTCTTGAGGAGATGGCAGTGCTCATTAAAAAGGAAGTACAGTCGCATGGAAAGCACCACTTATGTGTTCCTGAGAACATAAATGATCATAAATGCTATGAAAGAGAAGCTACAGTGAGTGCTTCTCCCTTAATGGCCTTACTAAACTACCACCTTTGCAGGGAGATCACCTTGTGCCTTGTGCAGAATGAGATGCATCATTGGGATGAGGTGTGGGACACATCTACCCACGGACAAAGTTTGCAGACTCCATCATGGGAAGCATCTTCCCAAACTGCTTCAAAGACTGACATCTCTATTCAGTGGCCCAAAACTCTCATTCCAAGCCACAGCCACCAGTCTTTCTTCTCAGATAAAGGCTCCACATGCTGACAGTCACATACTAAAGATTAACCCAGGACACGCAAGATCCTCCTCAACTCCAGTGCAATCACTACCTGCTTTGACTTTCACCACCCTGCAAAACGTAAGGAGCAAAACCAGCTTCAAAATGACTTAGTAGAAAACTTCCTCTGAACAAGAAGCCAATGGAAAGAAGGGACATGGAAGAAACGTGGTAAAACAAGTCTGGCACTGAAACATCATCCCCTCTTCATTTTCCCATCTCACAAACAATAAAAAGAGAACACTACTATTACGGGTGAAATATGAAATCTGACACACTGACAGGGTTGGTTTGTTGTTGTTGTTTTTAAGTCTGTGCCCTGGCTGTTACAGGGCTATGACATCAGGTCATATTTTGCTGAATTATCTCTGGAACTTAACTTGTTATGTAATGCAAAACTGCTTCTAATTAGCTCTACAATGTGATGTTTCTTGATTTAAAAATTCCCACAGCCTTTTACAAACTCCCTCAACTCTCTCATCTTCAGGAGCCCTCCAGGAACAAGCTGCTGAGAAGACAGATTTTCTTACACAAATTTATCCTCTTCATGTCAAAAGGATTCATCATCAGGGCAACCACCTACTTTCTGGACATCTGGTTAGGTGGGGAAAAAATGTTTAAACATGTGAATACTACTACCTATCTTCTGCTTCCACATGTAATGTGCAGTTGTCTGTGCTAGAGGTACTCTTAAAAATTAAATGTATTAAAATAAAAATTGATACCACACCATGTTTGTAGCTGACACCCTGGCTGTAGGTGCACAAACCCATAGTGGAAGACAGTACTGCATTAATTCCCAGCCAAGTTGGGATGAACAGGTCCTGGCATTCAGCGAGAATCTTTGAAATCCTAATTCTCCACTCATCAAAATCAAGCACGTAATTGGAGTAAGCTGTGTCTTCCTTCAGGCACCTGAACTTAGATGTTGCACACATGGTGAGGAAGAGTGGTGGCTGAAGATGTAGGTGGCTGAAGATGTAGATGGATTATGTCCAGATTTCATCTGACTGTGGAGTCACAGGAAATGATTACAGGAGGATTTTTCAGTCTTTCTAGCTGCCTCTCTCAGTACCTGGACTCATTGCTTTCTTGATGGATAACTAAATCAGTTTGTTTAGGATTTACTGCTTGCTCAGCAACTTACACCGAGTGAAAGAAGGGAAGCGGACCTGGAAAGGAGAGTCACCATATCGAGAAGGACTAGACAAAAGTGCTTATGAAGCTTGACAAAAGGACACTACGATTTTAATCAAAAATTTGTGATCTCATCCTTGAGCTACAAGAAAACGTGTCAAAGCAAAAGAAAAAAAAACAGAACTTGATGGAAAACAAAGAGGAACACTCATGGGAAGGGTAAGAGCAAGATGAGGTCTTCTGAACTACCTGCATCACTGTATTCCATAGCTAGAACTAAAAGAAACAAAACTGAAGACACAGCAACCCATTAACATGAATAATAGAGTTTTGCTTGTATATTGCTACCATTTTTCATATGAAAAGAGCTAATAAAGACATTAGAGGTCAGACAAAACTGTATGAAGGAAAGAACACGAAGACTTTCTAGGTTGCCCCTTATTATTGCCCAGTTTTGCCCCCCCCAAACTGATAATATGTAATTACTTAGGAGGCATGCTTTCTAATTCTTCTGAAGAACAGAACTAGTACAATAAGCAAGTTATTAAAACCTCTCCATAGGACAACTGTTTGTTTACATGTTGGTCTCATTCAAACTTTGTAAAGAAAATACTGGAAAGGAAATATGTTTGAACATATAAATATATCAGTTTCAAACTATAACATATCACCTGAGTGAGCTGCTTATTTTGCTGAGTTTCATGTTTATGTATGTCTGTTTACACTGCTAATCTGCCTGTATAATTACTTGATTGAAAGCACACTTACACACAAATTAGGCATGCATGTGCTTTTGCAGACAAAGCATCTAAAAATTATCACAGCCGTTGCAGTCACAGCGAATCTGCTGCCAATGATGTTCGAATTCCAGCTGGGATAGTCTCGTTCTTGCTATCCAAAATTTCAGACTGTATATTTGAAAGGAAAATATATTCTTTCTGTCTGTAAATACAGAGCAGCTGCTCTCTGTCTTAGAGGATGCATGAATTTCAGTAGGGGAAGACGAGGGATTCCTACACGTCAAGTATTTGTTACAGAGTGAGTAGCAGTGCTTTTCTCTACAAGATGATTATTCATACTCTCAGTTTTACCTTTTCTGCAGAATAAGCAAGGCAACCCTCCTTGCCCTGACAGTCATTTATTGAGGGTTCAGAAACCTCTCTGAATTACAGTGCATTTTTTTCTTGCAGTAAAATGGTTATTTCTTCAGATTTCATACACTGATAACATTTTCTACTGTGCCATTAGAATGAAATGTAGCTTCCCAGTTCTGCTGACATAGTTGCATCCAGACAAGAAAACATTACGTTTATTATTATTGTTGCTATTATTATGCACTGCTGAACTACCATAAAGATGGACACTGCTCTATAAAACCACTGCTGCTGACTTCTCTTCAGCTCTATAGGCTTTTTATCTCTTTCAAGGGGTTTGGACAAGATGCCAAACCAATGGCAATGGTTTAATAACATTGGTGGCTATCACTACAGTCCTGTTCAGTGATCATTGTCAAATGAAGAGGGACATGTTTGTTTTTCAAGCCCAAGACGGTTCCTTCTAAGGAAGCATTAAAATGAGAATACCTTTTTTTTTTTTCTTTCTTCACCTACCATGAACCATTGCTTCACACACACATATCTCATGGTGTTTTAGTCAGCATTTTGATCTCAAGGGTCCTTAGTTATATACATTGCTATGACACTTGGCTATATGTACCAAAACAAACTTTTCACAAATAAACATCAACTTTCTGTCTATTTTTTTGTGTTTTGCATAAGGAAAAAAACCCCATAATATACATACACTATTAATTTCTTTTTTTTCTTGAATCCTACCTATACTGACAGAAGTGTTGGCTTTTCTCAGCCACCGTCATTTTTATATTCCTACTCTTTTCACTTTCTTGGGATTTCTTTCGGTTTTCTGTTTTAAGTACACATTGACAATTCCTTTCACTTCTAAGAGAAATCCCATGGTGATTTTTTGGAAGGACAAACAGTTACTCCAGCCCTGCTCACCTGGTTTCTGTCTCTGGCATTTGCGTAGCGGAATCTCTGGATGTAGTAGAAGACCAGCCATGCCAGGGAGATGATCATCAGCACAATGAAGGAGATGGAGACGAACACCACCGAGGTCCGGCTGACGTACTTCTGTAGGTTGCGTGTCCCGATGGTTATGTACATCATCACAGTAATGTTCCTCTCCAGGAGGCTCACTATCTCTTTTCCTTTGGGTTCAGGAATCATTATTGCTACAACATCTTCTAAGCCTATCAGACAGAGAGAAAAGGAACCTTAAGTAAAACAAGTGATCACCAAAAGGCAATCAGAGAATCACAGAGTATCCTGAGTTGGAAGGGACTCACAAAGATCACTGAAGTCCAACTCCTGGTCCTGCACAGGACATCTCAAGAATTCCACCATGTGCCTGAGAACTTTGTCCAAATGCTTTTTAAACTCGGTCGGGCTTGGTTCTGTGACCAGTTCCCTGGGTAGCCTGTTCCAGTGCCCAAACACCCGTTGGGTGAAAGATCTTTTCTTAATATCCAACCTAAATCTCCCCTGACACAAATTCATGCCATTTCTTTGGGTCCCATCACTGCTCACTGGAAAGAAGAGATCAGTGCCTGCCCCTCTGCTTCCCCTCGTGATGAAGTTATAACTGCAACAAGGTCTCCCCTCAGTCTCCTCTTTTCCGGGCTGGATAGACTGAATGACCTCAGCCACTCCTCACACGGCTTCCCCTCAAGGCCCTTCACCATCCTCATGGCCTCCTTTGGACCCTCTCTAATGGTTTCATGTCTTTTTTATATTGTGGCACCCAAACCTGCCCCCAGCACTGGAGGTGAGGCTGCCCCAGTGCAGAGCAGGGTGGGACAATCCCCTCCCTTGCCCGGCTGGCGATGCTGTGCCTGATGCCCCCCAGGACAGGGCTGGCCCTCCTGGCTGCCAGGGCACTGCTGACTCACATTCAACTTTCCATCGGCCAGGACCCCCAGGTTCCTTTGCACAGCGCTGCTCTCCAGCCTCTCATTCCCCAGTCTGTCCGTACACCCAGGGTTGCCTCATCCCAGGTGCAGAATCTGGCACTTGCCCTTGTTGAACTTCCTATGGTTGGTGATTGCCCAGCCCTCTAATTTTTCCAGCTTTGGCAAAACAGTAACAAGAAAGCTGTGCTTTCTTCTGCTCTTCCCTCCTGCTTACCAAGAGGGAAGTCAGATGGATCTGGTGAAGGTTTCAACTGAAACCAGTTACACAGTGTGTTTCTGTATACTAATCTTGGTGAGATACGTAAAATGTGTTCCATGGGTTGACATAAACACAGATTTCCAGCACTACTGAGGCTTATCTGGATGGTATTGCTGTAAACACTGCAGAAAGAGAGGCACGCTGCATCCAACACTCCATATACATTTATCACAGTCTGTTTTGTAGGGTCATGAGTCTGTCAGAGAAGCCCCTCCAAACTCTACATTCAGATCAGAAACACTTTCAATCACAGATTCCCACATGGTTTCACAAGCAGAATGTGCCAAAGCATCACTGCTCTTGCACCAGGCTGGCAACCAAAGAGCAGCTCAACATGTTCCCAGTGGCTCCCCACAGCCCAAGCCCATACAGAAATTTGTGACTCTTTGCTGGGAGCGTGACTCTCCAACTAATACAAGTTTAAAGTCGAGAGCACTGTTTAATTCCACAAAAAATTGCCTCTGCAGTGCAGATCAGCCCCCGACACAGTGTGCAGCATTGCCCTACAAGGGTGCAAGTCAGCACAGCTGAGGCAGCAGAATCCTGCTAATAGGATGAAGCAGGGACTTCCTACAGTCCTGCCAAGCCTTCTGCCACGACTCTGTGAACCGGGCCCTCCCTCCACCAATCTAGCTATCCTCGATTCCACACCAGTTTTCCTTTCTGTACAGCACTGTTGGATGCTACTTGCATCACACATTACTGAAACTATTTTCTTTTCCTTTCAATTTTATGTCCCCTGTGTACATGAAATATATGGTCTGAAATTATCTGGGATTCACCACGCTGTTAAAAGCCTTTTATGGCCTCATAAATAAACTATCACTGCTTTACAGTTTAATATTAGGGATATTCTGTTCTTTCACTTCATGAAACAAGCATGTAGACTATTTTTACACCTGAACTATATTTTGCAACAGCCAATTGTTCTAAGTAGCTAAGGACAGACAGGGCATACTGTAATGTAAAAATGTGCTAGGAACAACAGCAAATGAAATGATCACAAACTAGCATTTAGAAAGGTAGAAACTAGGGATGTCTGAACTCAAAGAGCTATGCTGGGGTGAGGCCTCAGAATTTCAGACGAAATCTCAGGAAATCGGCTGACATGTTGCTAATCCCATGGCTATCTGTATTTTGACTGTGGCAGGAGGAGAAAGCACTGTGTTCATTGGGACATTCATGGAGATGGGAAGGGATCACTCCGCAACAAATGGAGGCGTGGGAGAGTGACTTGAATTTTGAACAGCATCCCTCTCCCTCCAAGCTGGTGTCCAGCTGCAGTGCAGCACTGTATCCTGGTCTTCATAGTCCAGCTCAGACATTTCTTCAGTAAAAACCCCTGGGAGATACAAACCAGGTTTTCAAATGGATTTGGATGCTGAAGGCCATAAGGTGTTTGGCAGGACTTTGGATATACACAGGGGGGTGGTGTTCAGCAGAAAACACTAATTGTGGTGGAAACTTTATAAAATTCTGATGGGTGCCTGGATCAACTGAAATAGCTGTGGCAGGCTGCTGCTACTCACAGAAATCTGCTCTGAAGCTGGGAACTGAACCCTCCTCTCTGAAGTCTCAAAGCAGAACTGCAAACACCACCCCTTTTCCTCTCACGAGGCTTTCCATCATGACACTTTCCTGATTATCAACAGGTCAGTCAATGAACAGAGGGGATCAAAAGTGTGGCTGAGTCAGGAGTTTTAGATCCATGACTGGAAACTTAACCTTCCTGCTGATACTCTTCTATAAAGCATTATTATTTTTCAGCTATTTCCCTTTATTTTTTTCTACCAAGAGTCCACCATCAGCAGTCAAGATAAATCTAGCCTTGCAACTCTTCTGACACCTATTTATTACAAAAGGCTAATGCAAACATTACCCTAATGGCCGAGGGAGAATTTGCCAAGTCTCAAAGTGCCTGAGAAGGGCATTGGTGCCACGCCAGTAATTTTCCTGCAGTCAAAAAGAAAAATTGTCTGGAGCAGGGCTTAGCTGTCCACATGGCTTCCTTTGTTCTTTTCCCTGTCCTTAAAAAAATAAAAATTTTAAATTCTTTCTACGGTAAAACCAAAGCACCAACCTCGTGCATAGCTGAAAAGAACCCACACTGCAAAACCCTACAGCCAAAAATACTGAATTTAATCAACTGCATTCCAAAGCCACCACTCTGTCCAAGTGACTTATCCAGTACTGGACCTTTAACATCATCGTCAGTATAACCTAGGACACTGCATGGATATCACCTGGAAGCCAATAAAAATAGATATAAAGACAAACCCATTTCCAGTAGAAAATACAGGTAGTATCTTAACTATTTAATTATCTTGAATCTTGCATGTCTTTAAAACGTTTTTAATTATGTTTAATTAAATTATAGTTAGTTATGTTTAATATAGCTTTAATATATTCCTGGACGCAGGACACTAAGCAAATTGCCATGGATATATACTGAATAAAGCTCTGTTTTGAAATGCAAAGTAGAAGACACTGTTATTCTAAGAGGAAAGCAACTGCTTTTCTTTATTCAAACCCTTAATATATTAAAATTTCAGGCTACTTGGTTATTTTCTTGGAAAACATTACCACTTGTAATGAAGCATTGTTGGAAAAAATAACCAAAGCAGTGACAAATAATTTTTTTTTTAATGTTTCACTGAGTTTATGATCATTTCCCCAAGATATAGAGTATGCTATCTATCAATCATGCTATTAAGCTGTTTTTAATCCCAAAGATGTTCAATATTAGGAAGAATATAAAAGAAAATAAAGTAATTTATTTATCTTTTCTCCTTTTTTTAACAACATATTTGTATGATCTCTGTTTCACATAAGCTCCAACATACACAAAAAGTATGCAAATAAAAGAAGAGAAATAACATAATGAGACATCAGTGTCAGAGGTGCATTTTTATGCCCAAGTTCACATTTGTTCAACAGATTTAAAAAAGGGAAAGGATCTAGTAACACATACTGATGCTTCCCAGGCAAGTTAAATGCTACAATTTCCTTTCATTAAACACACCCACAGTGGGAACTGCATTTTGTGCCACTCTTGCTCCCTAACACATTTCTTTTTTTTTTCTGGCCAACATTAATGCAGAGTTTGACATGAATTTTTAAGTAGTTGTCAGGATGAATCAGAGATTCATAAATCAAAGGTATTCAGGCTGCAGTGAATGGATTTTATTTTTCTTCCTTTTTTTGGCTAAGGGAACATTTAACATATCAGTATTCTCTCCTAATGAGCCAATAACCAAACAAATAAGGTAGAAATTAGAGGCATTTGGGATGATTTAAGTTATTTAACTTGCTGAAGTGTATCTGCCTAATGGAACATTTCTCGGTGGAGAAAATGCATGCTTTGGAAAAAGATCTGGAAGACCCTCTCCAAACCCACCCTCTCTATAGCAGTACTTGGCTATGGAAATACATTTCAGCAGCTATGTTTTCATGCAGAACCTGCAAACTTCAAGGGCAACCATCTATTCACTAGTGACAGAGGAAATGAAAGAATTCACTGCAGTAACAGAGGCTTTTGTAGAAGAAATGAACAGGTTTTACATCCAGAAGATGTACATAGATTCTACACCTTAGCTGCAGGCTGTGCTTACAAATCTGTGATATTCCTTGATTTTGCTCTGGGAGCTTCAGAGGTGACACTGAACACAGTCCTCTCTTCTCATTAGCAGTCAGGCCCAGCAGTGGCGGGCTGATCCTTTAATGCTTTGTCAGTTTTTGATGGAGGCTCTAAAATGTGGTCTTTCTGACACATTTTAGAATAGGCAGTTTAATTCTTCATGCTCGGCAACAGCTAGAAGTCAGTCAGAGAAGTTAATTGAACTATTTGAATAGAATTTCAATTTGGGAGGCATACAAAGTCTTCTCTCCAAGATATCCTATCAAGATATAAATGAAGATTTGTCTTATATTGTAGATCAAAATCAAGTACTTAAGTGCTCACTTTTAGAGATTTTTTAAGTGAAAATCCAGACACTATTTTGAGTTCAGAGAGTGCCCTGACAGTGTTCAATCCGGCTCAGAGCTCAGGAACAGAAACCTCACAGGAAGGTGCAAGAGCCTAAGCAACTCTTCCTTACTTCCTGAAGAAATGATTTCATTTTTAGGAATTCATTTCAGTAACCAGCAGCTATTGTAAGGAAGCAAAATAGACACAAATCTAACCAATTCCACATCCCACCTGGGCTCAGCCTGCAGTCCGTGCCAGCCTCGGGCAGTGTCAGGGAATTCGGTGGTGGTGGTGAGCCCAGCAGTGCTCCCTTCCTCTGCACAAGGACTCACTGTGCTGCCAGCCACAGAGCTCTCCTGCCACAGCTTGTGCTGCTGCCTACATCCCTGTGAACAGATTTTACGCTATGGTCTGGATGACGGGTAACATTTTAAAGCAAATTCAGAGCAAAGAGAAGACATTTGTTAAAAAATACAAGTTTTTTTTTCTCTCCAGAACACCACCAACTCAGCTGTAAAATTACTGTTGAAGGGAATGAAGAGGACTCCATGGTGATGGTGCTGTGGTGATTGTCTAAGCTATAGCCAAGAATGGTCAGTCTGGCCATCAGAAGGTACTACCTTTTGTTGCAGACTTTGCTTTTTTAAAAAAGAATATTGCTTTATATTTGTGTTTGGTTTCTTTCCAATGAAGTTACATGAGAAATATAGGTTAATGAGAATGCCACGTAAATTGTCCTTGTAGTGGTTTCACGTTTG
>WEKY01030951.1:0-29194 GCA_013390045.1 Picathartes gymnocephalus
GGATGGGGAATGAGAGTTTGGTCAGACAATTACACCTTCTTTCTGACACTTCTTCCTCCTCATACTTTTTCCCTGCTCCAGCTTGGGATTCATCCCACAGAATACAGTCACTCAGTCCAAAAAGGATCCTTTCCACAGGCTGCCTTTCTTCATGAACTCGTATAGCATGAGTCCTTTCCATGGGACACAGTCTTTCAGGAAGGGAATGCTTATAGGTGGGCACCCCGTAGGGTTGCAGGTCCTTACAGAAAGTCTGTTTGTGCATGGGTGTCTTTCTCCACAGGCCACAGGTCCTCTCAGTATCCTGCTCCAGCATGGGCTTCCCATGGGCTGCAGCTTCCTTCAGGGTTGTTCTGGCATGAAGGCTTCCACAGACTACAGTATGGATATCTCTTCCACTGTGGACTTCTATGAACTGTCACCGCAGTCTTCACCACAGGCTCAGGTGAGGATAATCTTCTTTACTGTGATTCAGTACCTTACATGCTTTTTGATGTATCACTTTTCAAGACATATTATCAATATTTGGTCTTTTAAAAAATCAATCACTCAATTACATCCCTATATTCACATTAAAATAATACTTTGGAAATAGAAAATTCCTTCTTCCTGCTCATCAGAATGTGCTGGCGTAAAGCAGGTTGAACTCTCATCTAGCATTTTGTCCCCAGGTATCTTCCAGCTCTGTTTTGGTCAAGAAAGAGGAAAGCAATGGGGTCCTTGGTTACTGTTCTTTTAACAGAAGACTTCAATTATATTATTGTACTCTGTCATTCCTAATTAACAAATCATCAAAATTTTAAAAAAGAAAAAAAAACAACAAAAAACAACTAATGCTGAGTCAAACTATTATGATAAACTTTCCTGTCTTCTATAAACAATCCTTCATAAATCCATACTGAGTAGTAAGCTAAATTAACTACATCAGAAAGTCACTTCAGAATGAGAATTCATTAAAGACAGTGACAATTGACTAGGAGACAATGCACCACTCATTTCAAAAGCTATTGAGAAGCCTTACTTGATCAAAAAGTTTGTTTACCTGGGGAATGGGTAATTTAATTATCTATCTTCCTGATAAAAGGCATCCTTGTTGACTAGGGATGTCGATACTAGCATATAAGGAATTTATTATTTCTCTTAATCTAACAGCCCAGCATCAAAGACACTTTGCCCTAAAAATCAACACTGAAAAGTAACAAACCAAACAAGCAAACAGACAAAGGTTGAAAGACAAAAGAGGACATGCTGTTGAAAATCTCTTTTTCCTGGCATCAATTTTGCTCAAGTATAGCCTTCCTCTGTGTCATGGTTTGGTAAAGTGACTTTTTCTACTTGTACTTCTACTTCCACTACACTCCACTATGCTGAAGGAAAACATTTACCTTTGTAATACTGTTTGAAGTGCATATATTAACTTTTTGGAAGTTTTAAACAAGGCAACAAAAGTTATTCTCTCCTGGCCCAAGGAAGTGTTGTCTTTATTGTTGTTGCTGCAGTCAATTGTCTATCCCACCATCTGGCAGCCATCCTGTTAATGAGCAGAGGACTGCTGGCGGCTACTTCAACTCTGGACACGGGCTGAGCTATTTCTAGATTATTTTTCATGACCAGTCCTCAAAGCTTCTTCCTTCCCCAAACTGTAGCAAAAGGAGCAGCGGTGAATTATTTGTGAACCTTGTCTCAACAGATATCCCAACTTTCAAGTCAAATTTTCCACTGACCACAACATGGAGACATTCTTGAGATGAGTAATATGTCTGGCAAAGAAAGTTTTAGAGAATGCAAAATAATGTTTCTGTGGGATAGAGCTTGGAAATGTGCTGTGTTCAAATGCATAGAAGGTTAAATGGTGGACAAGGGAGTAGCAAATTCTCAGGTAAGTAAAATCAATGAGTTTTGGAAATATTACAGAATCCTGGACCCAAATAATGTCAAAAGGAGAAGACTGAAAATTCTTTTGCAAGACATTCACAGAAGGAGAAAAGGCAGGAACCTTCTGTGGAATTTGGAAAGCAAAAGTGAGATGGAAGAAAGAAAATTGTGAGTGGAAAAACTCAGTGCATGCCTTCTGGGATCTCTGCCGAAAATATCCAGTAGCCTTAACCTTCAGCTGAAGTGGAATGCTTTACTACTTTTCTTGCTGTGTGTCTTTGTCAGAATTATTCTTCCTTTGCCCTTATAATTAAAAGGGTTTTGGGTTTTTTGCTAAAACCTCTGATGTTTTAAAGCCAAACAACCAGCTCTCTGTGGATTATGAACTGATCAGTAGAATTCACAATCTGTTCCTTTTCTGTGGAGGGACCCAAGGAGTTGCTTCGAGGTATACATACATCACACAAATGACAAAGTTCCCCCACCATACAGCAGCTTCTGCTGTAACTGGCACAGCTATGGAACAGAGCATTTGGTCCACTTGCAAAGGGACCAATTTCACACAGTCTATGGATGTTGCCAAGGAATACTTCACTTTTAGAATGCCAACATATATCTGAAAGTCACCGAGCAAGTACTTAATGTAGTTCAAATAATTAATTATTTGGATGAAAGATCATAAAATAAGTATGTAAGCAATCAAATATAATCTCTGCATTTAAATCAACTTATGATGGCTTTAAAAATATTTTAGAAACATTTAAGTGTTATTAAATTACATCAAGTATGGAATAATACAGTAAAATACAGATAAAAGCGTTTCTCTCCTTACCAAATAATGCTTGTTACATTTGGTAAGGAGAGAAACATAACACAAACACATTTACAGACTTTCTTTTTAAATCTGGGAAGGGTTTATGCAAAATTGGACAATATTTTATTTTTGTGCGTTCAGCATGTGATGAAGTTAGCTTTTCCTGTTGAAGTTTCCCTAGAAATAATGCCAGTATCAGCAATCATTTGATTTTTCAAAGACTTTTTTTCGCTTCAGTCTTCATAATGAAAAGTTGCCTAAGGGGGTGATCCATAAAACATAAATAACAAGTTATTTTGTGCAAATGCAGCATTTATACTTTCTTCATAATGTAAACACTAACTTATGATAGATATATCTTAATATTGTTCTAATATCTTTTAAATTAGTTTTGTGTTTAGGTTTGAGTTGGGTTTTGGGGTTTTTTACAAGAATATTTATCAGCTCTTTAATTCTGAGACACAACAAGATAAAATAGTGTTTTGGGAGATGAAGATTAAAAAATATAGATGGCATTTTAAACAACATATTAAGTGCTAATTATGGATGTTGATTATAAACAATTACATACAAATGCAAAAGAAATGTTTAATAATAGACTGTGCATGGCAGGAAGGACAAGAACTGAATACTAAGGGCAGTAATGAAGGGGTTAAGGCCTAACCTTTGTCATATCTCTGCTTTATTTCTTTCTTTATATTGTTTTTCCAGTTGGTGCATCTGTCTAATTGCAAACAGCTGCTGGCAAGATAACAGATTTAGCTGTACTTTAGCAATGCAATGGGAAATGCTGATATCTTTTACTTCAATAATCAGCATATCCTCATTTAAGTAAGCTTTCAGTGAGTTTGGCATTTGGTCTGTTTTAAGAAGTCCTAATATGATTCAGGACAATCAAAATTGTGATTAAAAAGTTTCACAGAATTCAAATAAAAATTTGTGTCAGTCTCATTTTCTTTTTCATACACTGCAGTATCTGAAAACAATTTCTATATTGATTACTAACAACGCTTGTACTCTTATTTTTTTCTTTTTTTTTTTGTTTTTTTTTTTAAATTTTTTTTTTTTTTTTTTTTTAGTAGTGTGCTTGTTTGAGAGAGAAAGATGCACAGTCAGATTCAGTCCTGGTATAATTAATATTTCAGTTATTCTGTAAACGTGAAGCAAATATCTGAAAATGCTTTATACTCCAGAATGACCACATACTACATTGCAATTGAATTCCCCTCATAAATGTGGTAACTCCTCTTACTGCTTTAAAGTTATTTAAGACTATCGCCTCCTACCCTTTATTACAAAGAAGAAACTATCTCAAGAGGTCGAATGGGATCTTGGAGTGTAAACCACTATCTGTAGTCTTCTTACTGCTGATATAGTAAAGAATGTATTTATTGTGCACAGATATGATAAAGTATTGCTTAATAAGGTGACTGGTTACACAGGAGGTCAAAGTCCAAACTTGAAAGCATACACCAATTCCATTAATTTATTGGAAAAATTAATTTCACAGTCCTTCCTCTGAATTACCTTAAGAGTGGTGTTTCATTTAAAAATACACAAAGATACTGTGCTTGTCTTGCAGGTCACAGTTACAATCTGAGGGTCGAGTAGTGGCCTTAGCAACGCTAAGGTAGACTAAATCTCCAAATTAATGGGTTTCATAACCGACAAAAAAAATGAGGTTGCTATACAAATTTTGCTTTACACCACAAGTTTCATAAAATAGAACTCAAAGTTGAGCACATTGGGCCACGTACAGGCATCAACAAACAGTGAAAAAAATAAAGAAACTGCTATTCAGTCTACATTACTGGACCTGTGTAGGGTAAGAGAGAATTAACTTCACAGCCTATATTGAATGTTCAGTGTCAGAACTGGAGTAGGGGTGGATAGGAAAACAAAGGATCTATTATTTTTACAGAGATCAGGCAATTATAGAAATTTCTTTCTTGAATTCCTGTTTATGTATTGACTGACGGTGTGTTGTGGTTTAACCTGGCAAGCAGCTAAACACCACACAGCTCTTTGTTCACTCTCCCCCAACAGGATAGGGAAAAGAACTGGAAAAAAAAGTAAAACTCATGGGTTGAGATGAAGAGAGTTTAACAGGACAGAAAACAAAGGGAAAATACAATTCCAAAACACTGTACCATCTACTAGGTAAAAAATTTAACTCTACCCCAGCTGAAATCAGGATACTGCCATATATATTTGGTCCAGGATGAGAAAGGTAATCATCAAAAAGCCCACACTTACTTGAGGTAGAATCTATGTCCAGAATGAAATGTATTATAATTGTTTTTTCAGAGTCCTGTTTCTAGAATTTTATAGTGTTGTTGTTATAAATTGTGTCTATTTGTTTGCTCCAGAAATTATGAGATTTAGAAAATGCCAAGTATTTCTCCCCAGTGGATGTGTGCAGAATACATTAAACTTTGCAATGTGTCTAGTGGTTCTGAACTTTCCACTACAATCTTTTTGCTAATAATGTTGGCAAAAACCAAGTTTGGAACTGTGGTTTCAATATGTCCTCAATTCTTATTAAAGCAGCGTAGGAAAACTAAAAATAACTCTGAAGACAGGAATGAAAAATGTCAATTCAAGAAATAGGGTAACAAGGCTTTTATTAGCTAGCTCAAGCACAGACTAGAAAAAGCATAAAAGACAGTACAGTCCACAACAAATATACGTTTAGAGATTGTGTCAAAACATACTCTGTGCTCATGCAATGTGGCCTGATTTGCTTACCACTCTACCCTCATTTTGTCATCAATGCTGATGCTGTAATCCCTTTTACATGCTTTATAAGGAAATAACCCTTGTGCCAGGGTAAAATTGGGAAGGTAATAAAGAGCATTTCTGCACTGGATATATTCTCTCTGGTATTCACAATTGTACAGATACAGAGTCTGGGATTATTGTGAATTCCTGAGTTGCATTCAAAGTTGCCAGGCTGCTCACATCTGCCTACATTTATTTGTAATTGCTTTCCTGAACAATATCATCTAGGTAAAGAAATGGGGGCAGCGGGGGGTTGAAAGTCAACAGCTTTGCTGATAAACACAGCAGGTATGTATTTAATATCATTTTTGTAGCCTGGACAGCTAACTTCCCTTTTCTAAAGTGGAACACATAACATAGATTCAAAAGCAGCACCATCTTGCATTGTAATAAAACTCTTTATTAATATTTTCAGAGACTCTGGAGGAATAAAAATCTTCAACTCAAATATGCCTTTTTGTCCCTTTCAGATCTGGAGTTCATACCCTTTTTGTTGTTGAATTCACCATCTCTTGTTTATTAATGTGCTCATTGAGTATGGTCTTATCATCTCAAATTGACATATCAACACTCCTAGAAGCCAGTTCTGTAATTTATTCCTAGTTTATTCCTTGCTGAAGAAGCATTCATTTTTGAAAAACCACTGAGGTAATTTTCTATTTCACAATCAACTATAGCTAAGCCTATAGTGCTGCAGCATGTATACAATGATGCAAGATATACACAGTGCTATAGTGAAAACATTACCAAGACGTCTTTATGAACATATATTCAAGTAGAAAAGCAAATAATTTGGTTTGTTTTCTTTTGCCTTAAATAAAGGCATTGTAGTCTGTCTAGCAGAGTTTTTACACTTCTTTGTGCACGCTACAAATACATCATTCAATATGTGGTAGAAGACAGCTGGATGTTCAGTCAGACATTCAAATTTATGTTTAACCTTCTGTATGGTATAGAAAATAAATAAGACTTTTTCCCTTGCAGAAGCTTTGGGTTTTTTTGTAAATTGGGTGAGTTTGTCCAACTGAGTGGGAAACAAGAGCATAGACAGGGAGTTGATTTCTTTCTCACAAGTAAACTTCTCCATGTAATTTTTGGCTAAACAGTAGAGAATGTCTGGAGATACAAGTAAGAGTGTCAGTCTGTCCTTTTTGAAGAGATATCCTCTATTTCATCCTCTAGGGAATTCTAATCCAGTCATTTCTTGAAAGACAATTTTTTAGTGCAGCTGACTTTTGCAAAGGCTGATGAATACCTAACTCTGCAGCTGATAAAACAAGATTCAGGCAGCATATGAAATGTTCAGAGTAGTCTTTTCCTGGTGAGAAATCAGTGAAATGAAGATAAGCTGAATATTATTTCTCTTTAAACTGTATTTAGAGCAGTGACTTGACTGGTTTGGGGTTTTTTTAGAACAGCTTTAAAGCAGAACTTTCTATTGTCTTGTTTTTCCCATTTCTCCAGAAGACCGTTTTTAGGTCTTTTTCGGTTTAAGGTAAATCTCTGGAACAGCAACTTTCACACTTGTACTTTTCCATTAATTACAGCAGTGCTGCTTCTGCCCAGTCCTTACAAATATCACGTTAGTATTTTAAAGTTTATTGGAAGGTATTAGAAAGGGTTTGGAGGTCCATGACGTGGTATTTCATAGGATGTATGTTGAATCTCTGTTGTTTCCCTGTTTTCTTATTTGTTGTAATACTTCTCAACAGGTCAGTGCCCCTTCCCTCCCCTCGTACAATCTCTGTGCCCACAGGTTATTGGTATATGACCCCCCAAACTTAAACCTATGCACCATCCTGATTGTCTGTCTTCTGTCCCTGGCTCCTTCAGTGTATGGAGCAATAAACCTTCGCTGGAATTACATACAGAAGACCCTTCCTGCTTTCTATTCGCTGAGCTATCTGCAGTGTGTGTGTGTGTGGATGAGAGGGAGTGTCTGCGAGCCCATCTGAGCGGCTTCCTGAGAGGAGACGCTTTGGAGGGGGCTGCGGGGTCCATTATCCACCCCTCCTATGCTGCAACAGCCTCTCACATTTAACCAGGGGGTATGGACATACTTACTTATGGCATGTTTGTTACAGGCTGAATCCCACAGTTACCCCTCAGTCTAGTTTCCACCATCAGATGCTCACTCGATGCTTTCCACCACAATTTCCTTTACTGGATTTCCAAGAGCCTGAAAAAGGTTGTGGAGGAAATGCTCTGACAGATCTCATTACACAATGTGGCTTGCCAGCATACCTCTGACAATTTTTAGTAACAACTCCTGAATTCTGCTAGTCTGAGAAAGGATAATTAAACTCATTCAGAGCCAACTCTGCTTCTACCAGAGACAGTACAGAAGCTTTTTATAGTGAAGTAACAGCTGACAGTAAGACTGAGAAGCCCTTGATGCAAGAAGCCTATAATATGTATATAATTACATGAATTGCTTTGACACTTGCTACACATTACAGTGGTAAGAAATACTATATTATACTATATATACGATATTCTATACATTCAATTTTCCTTTTGCTTATCATTAGGAAGCTATTTCTTTAGAAAAATGTTTGCTGTTACAACATGCATAGACCACAAATATATTAGTTTTTTTTAACTGAAGTTTATTTTAACTGCATTAGATTTAATTGAAGAAATAAAAATGTTTGATTCTGTAATTGCTGAATTCACTCATCTCCTACTTTGGACTTACTTCAGGGAAATAAGGACTTCAGCCATTTGCAGTCCCACGCATGCAGGGTAGAAAATGTTTTAAAGTCGCTACTCCTCCTGAAAAATGTAGCCTAGCTTCAATAAAATTTTTGCAGTGTTAGAAATATATCAATTATTTTTTTCCAATCCATACCTTGAAGACAGCACTGTGATATGCTCAGTATATTTTGACATTTGAAAATATCCTTATGATTTTGCTGTGTGGAAAAGCAAAATGAAAAATTATTCTTTCTATCTTTAATTTGCATATGGCTGTTTAAAACCAGCTGGAAATTAAACTCCAAGAAAACAGCTCCCCTTTCTCCCGACCCTTCTGGTGGCAGAAACTATGAGTAGAGACAATAATTTACTGAAAACAGCAATGGAATAAGAAATGACTAGTAACAGCAACAATATTAGTAACAAAAGTATGCAAAAGAGAAGGTGATTTGCACACAAAATGTGCTCACCACCTTGGCTCAGTTTGGCATGGCCACTGAGACAAAGACAAGATGGTGGATGTTTCTGCACTCCAGCAGTGGCACACAGCTTTTCCCAAGGCAAAAACAAGGTGGTGGACCTTTCACACCACATGGTCTTCCAAGACAATGAAAAAGCAATGACAGACAAATCCCCCCAAAACGCGGATTGTCTGCACTGCACCATGCCGCCCCCTCCTGGACCACTCATTCCACTGGGCTTAGCTATGGTCCACAGTATTCAGCTGGGCTTGGCTGGGCAGGACTCAACTCCGATCCTTTCAGGTCAGTGCCCACATCTAGGCTGGGTTCTCTGCTTGGAATTGCATTCTCCTGAGGGGTAGGAAGGGACAGGCAACAGCAGAAGAGGGGCAGAGTCTGCAGTGTTGGTCCCCGAGGAAGAAATGGAATAAAATGGCCCACTTCTGGTGTACATTCACCATTTTCTTCCCCCTGAAGCCAGGGCTGGCCAGTGATAACATGTTTGGCATAGAACAGCAACCAAATCACACCCACAAGGCCCTAGTGTCTGCCCTTTTTTAGCACCTGTGAGCAAAACTAGGACATTCATTAAGTTCATTGTGTTTAAATGCTGCAAGTGTTTACATATATTTTGACCAGCGTAGAATAGGTTTTTTTTTGGATTAGAGATTCTCATTCCATAAAGGATAACATTACAAGCTGAAAAAGAAAAGCATGGAATTCTCTGTGACAACAAGGCATTTAATAATAGTAGAATAAACAGGTTGGAAGAAATCTTGACAGATAAAGTAATCCATCCCCGACTGAGGACTCAGCATGCCTTCTATTTTATTAAGGTAACCAGTTCTTTTAACCTGTCAGTTACAGATGCTGCACTACTTACTCAGATAATCTATTCCTGTGCTCAACCATTCTTAGGTTTAAAATATTTCTACCTGATGTCTCCCTTACCCCCTCCTTCCTTCAGTGAAGGCCTGTTACTCATCACTGTCTCTGCAGAGAATAAGAAGGATGGATTATTCCTTTTCTTCCTGCCACCTTTTTGGTATTTGAAGATGGCTTTTATATGTCCTCTCAGCCTTCTTTTTTCTAGACTAAAAAGCTCAAATCCTTTTTCATACGTCAATTTTCATGGAGTTCTGATCATTCTCAGTCCAATACCATTGACAGTGATATATGCCACTTCGCTGCATATTGACAGTGCAGCAGTAATCAGCTTCCAAAAGATGATCCTTCCTCACTGCTTACTGGCTAGCTTCCATAGTTGGATAAAAACTCTGAAATACAGCAGCAATAAAGTGCAAAGTACTGTCCCACACCTTTCTGCTCTATCAGGGTAATACACTTATTCATATCATAAGGTTATCTAAGAAAGACAGTGGATGTAGAGATTAAGACAATGCAATCAATATGAACATAATTCTTATCACTTGCTACCAGATGTAAAATCTGGTTGGATTACATTTTTTATCAAAGCATTTCAGAAGATATTCCAAATTATTTTTTAATTTAATTTTTTAGATTTATAATAATAAAGTATCTTGTACAGATTAAGGAGATTAAACTCTAAAACCACAAAATAAAGATCACCACCAAGGTGCAGTAAACCTTCATAATATTGTTTTTTGAAAAAGTAGTTTATTTTTGATAGTGCAAGATTAGCTCTCCTGTTTTACAATAATTCAGAAGACATTGTCCCCTCATGAAGCATAAATATCTGAATAGAGACATAATCACCGTAGACAATCATTTTCTTACCCAAAATTGTGAGAAAAAATAGATTTACTTGTAACAAATTTTGATTTTAAAAAAAAAAAAAAATTGGTTGTCATTAAAATAGTAAGAGAAGGTACCATTTAGGATTCAAAGTACTAAAACTACTTAGGGAAAGCATACCAAAAGTTTTAAGCCTCTCCTACAAAGAGCTGTGCTCTCAGATTTTCAAACAGAAGGATCAATGTATTTTACTATGTATCTACCTATCTACTTGGGCAAATTTGCCTGTTAAAAATACTGCTGAAGTAAGAACAAGGCTGATTTTCTGAAAAAGAAGAAAAATAAAGATTTGTGTGAGACATAGAAGGTACAAGTCAGAGGAAATGTGTTTCCTAGTAGCCATGATAATCTGAGGGATTTTAACATAGATTTTAAAATATTATTAGTCTATCTAAAAATTAATCTGATCCACTGAAGCAGAAACACTTTACATGGAGACACAAGCTATTCTGGGATATTCAGAGTTGCATCTCTGAGCAGCAGCAGTGATGACTTACGTCTGTAACAACGGGCTCGGAAGCTCTACTGTGATGGCTGTTTCAGGATTCCTGCCCATCTTAATCAAAATTGATGCACATAATTTGTCCACTAGCATGGCCATCTGTTAGCATGGCATACTGCCCACTCAAAAGGTATTATGCCAATTTCAGTGTTCTGGCCTAAGATGGATTTAGAAAGCAACAAACAGAAAAAACATAGTTCATTAAAACCAGCAAATAGCAGTCTATCATTTAGGAATCCTTTAGCTAGGGCTTGAAAATTATACCTGATACCTTAGCAATCTGTGTTACAATCCATATCAGAATTTTTAGAATATCAAAAGAGCTCCAGAAAGTGTCAGCAGATTCCTGTGCTGCCAAACAGCCAATAGATAAGGGAAGTGATTTCCCCCTTCAACACAGTGCTCATGAGACCACATCTACAGTACACATCTAGTGCCCAGGTCAGCCTCCCAACTAATCAACAAGATCACAAAGCTGCTCAGAGGCAGGAGCACTTGCCCTGTGATGAAAGACTGAGGAAACTGGGTGGCTTAAGGGGAGACTATGAGCAGCCTTTCAATAATCCTGATGATTCTGAGGAAGACAAAGACAGGCATTTTTCAGGAGTGCATGGGGGGAATAAGAAAAGCAGGGGGCACCAACAAGAACAGAAAACTTTCTGAACGGGTGTGGGAAGAACCATTTTCACTGTGATGATGGCCAGCCAGTGGGATAGGTTGCCGAGCTGTAAAGACTACATCCTCCAAGGCTAAGGAAAACAGACTAGCTACAGCCCTGAACAGCCTGGTCTGACCTCAAGGCAGACCTCTCTTCCCTAGAGACCTCCTGAGATTCATTTCAGTCTGGTTGATACTGCAATCCTTCATGCAGTCAATAAAGAAAGTGATGCTCTTTCAGAAGATAACTTAGACCATCCCATTTTATATTTTTGTCTATCTTGCATCAGAAAATAAAAGTTTCATGAAACTAGAAGAAAAATGTCCTTTTTCAAAACTACCTGCAAATACAATAAATAAGGAATTAAGGGTCCAGCCTTATTTGTATTAATGTAAATGTAGAGGGCCTGGCTACTTGAGATTTGCATTCCATGAAACACCAAAGACAAATCCTGACAAATCAATTTCCCTCTGATTCCTTTACATGAGCAGTAATTGCTACTGAGACTAAAGAAACACTCTGATACTGGATGGTATAAAAATATCCATTAAGAGGACACAGCTGTCACTGAACCATACACAGAATTGATTAGCTACTATTAGTCTATGGTAAAAACAAATCTCTATTAGATTCTCATTTTAATAAGTAAAACTTTAACAAGAAGTTATACCTCAGTTAAGGAATTCACTATCACTCTACAGATGTATTACTGTAAACATATGCAAATACACACATAATAAAATGGAGGTAATTACCTAAATTGTATCTTGCTTTTTAAAAAACCTAATTTCCCTGCAGTTTGCACATTTTTATTTAAATTGGATAGGAGAAATTAGATGGAAGAATTTCAATTGCAAATAAATTAATTTTATTGTATTTTTTTAAGTCAATATTATTGGGGAGCAAAATCGAGGTCATTAGAAAGCGGGTAACAGAGTAATATAACAAGCAGATAAAACAAAGTATATTAAAAATAAAAACAAAGTAGTTCTCAAATAATTGGCAGTCCTATTTCAGCTTTGGTAGAAATCTTCCAGTATCACAGCAATGGGAACACAGGGCTTGCTCTTCTTCCCAGTTGTAATTCTACATTTAACACCGTGCTCAGCCTCACAAATGTCGCAGCTGAATTCTCACAGTTGAAGAAATTTTGAGGGTAATGTTTTAGTAGCCAAGAGTTTCATTTGGTAGCTGTTTCCAGATCAAATCCAACTGTAGTTCTAGGCTTTCTTTTTTTCGCAATCTGAACCCTAGCCAGAATCCTAGCTTTAATTAAAATGGTAACCTATGGCTGATCTATAGGTCTGGACCTTTCAATCATGAAATTGTCCTTAGGAAAAAAAGAATCATTTATTATTTCTTATCTTATTTTGGAGGCCTTTTTTCAGTTCTACTCTCACCAGAGCTCTGGGCTTCTTCCTAGACACCCTAGACTTTCCCCAGACTGTAGATTTCTTGGACAGAGCTCCTTTGGCACTGACTTTTCAAATCAGTCCCAAATTGAACTCCTTTTCCTAATCTAACCAAAACTCTGATATTCACACTATATGCAATCCTAGAAACCTTATATCCATTAATTTCTTGAGGTAAGGGTTACTTTGGCTGCCCTAGCTTTCTGGCAGCACCCCTGCTACAGCTGGGCTTATTTTACTCAGGGAGCAAGAAGAATTTCAAGATTCATGTTAGAACTGAGAAATAAGAAAGGCTAGAACTTCAGCTAGAGTAACCAGAGTAGGAAAGAACATCCCACGGGACAATGTGACACAATGCTATGCTTTGGATGAAATCAGGTTATGGTTGACAGAAAGAGAAAGCTATGCTAGAGATTGGTGCAATTTTGGTGGGGAAATGATCCCTTGGACAACCATGCTTGTAAGACAGGTTGTCTGTTATTCAGAGACTTACTCCTGTGAAGTGCTGAATAAATAGAATTCAGATGGTGAACAAAACAGATTTCAATCTGTTCTCGCATTTGTGTAGGTGGAATTTGCACAGGTATTTGTTAACAACTATAACAAAATAAACACAGGATACAGAATATTCCTTTTTTTAAAATATAGATTTCCTAAAACTCAGATTCCCCAAGATGAAGACCTTTATATCTTTGATATACCAATGCATGTTTGTGACTCTTTACCATAATGTTTAATTTCTAATCAAAGGCTTTCTTGTCAAGTGATGGGAAGGCATTTAATAAATATGCACGGAGAAATGGACTATTTATAGAAATCAAATTTATACCCCAAGGAAGAACAAAATTGCTAGACAGTATTGCTTTACAACTTTAAATTTCTAGATTATATATTAGAGTGAAGACATTGTTTTCATCATTAATTCTTTTGCAAAGATTAGGCTGAGTATGATATGAAAATCACCCATTCTGTTAACTAATTTAACATAAACTGTCTCAAGACTTGCCAACTCACATAAGTGCCTCAACAGGTTCCTCTGGTATTGCAACATGAGTACATAACAATATTTCTTCCTAAATTATAGTTTCAGGAATTCTCAATTTCATTATTTCCAGTTTCCTTATTTTATGAAGGATTGAGCATTTTCAAACTTTGGGGCGTTATTTGTTTGGATTTTTTTCAGGTTGATTTGTTTTTGGTTTTGTTTTTGGTTGTTTTTTCTGAATTGATCTTTATTTTAGATAGATTATTTCTCTACAGTATGTTAAAAAGTTGTACTAGGAAGTTACTTTTCTGGTTCATGGGGAATGTTTCTGTTGGTCTTTTTGGTTTTTTGATATCAAACAGTCCTACTGTGTCACACTGAATAACAAGAATATTTTGAATAGACATGAAAGACTGGTTACAATGCAAAGAATTATATTACATCAGGGAGAGGACAAACAGGCTCATGGAAGAGAGTTGTCTATCAGACAGTCGTGCCATCAGTATCTGGGAACAGCAGGTCCGATTTAAAAGGTCACTACAGTTAAAGAAAGATTTTCTATTCACTTCAGTGGGATCAGTCACAGACTGCCGAGTATAACAGTTATTTTCTAGCTGTCACAGTGCAGATTTCAGCCTGAACTCCATTGTTCCATGCCCAGACTTTCTAGCTCTCTGCTGGTGGTTAGATACTCCCATGTAACTCACTGTTGAATACTCTACATACAGAATGATATGCCACTGTTACAATCGTATTTCCTATTTTTTAGCACTTTAAGTTGGTGTGTTAAAATTAAAGCTTCTCCTTGAATCTTTCCCAGAAGAGTTTGCACAAGGCAGTATAACAATTTTTGCTTTAGGTTTTGAGTATCTATTTAAAATCCTGTCTACTCCATCACATTTATTTGCAATGCATCACACCCTGATAGATTGTTCTTGTCTCTCCTTATCTGCAGCAGAAAGGAAGGCAGTATACATAACTTTCTTTTTTCCCCTTGTTCATTCATCCACATGAGGTACCTGGCTGATATTGAACTCCTAGACCAACACAGTGCTGGCCTTTCCATGACTGATTTAGCTAACTGCACAAGAACAAAACTTCTTCTGGTTCTTCATGCCTTCCTACTTCCTTGTATTTCCAATTTACACCTGCCTTTGGAGTATATGATTAATTCAACCTACTTTTACGCTTCAAATTCTGAAAGATAGTCTAAGCTTCTAGTTAAAAGAGACTTCTTCCATTTCAGATATTTCCCTCTGGCACTGCCTACCTTTCCCAATTGTTTATAGAAGAAGCCAGCATTCCTAGATAACCAAAATGATCCTGGAATCAGCTGCCAGTGTACACCCACTCTTCATTTATTATTTTCCCCAATGTCAAGAGTCAAATTCACTAACCTGCTGAATGATTTTGCATTTTCATGATAGATATTGACATAATAAATCTATTACCTGGTGTCCTCATGTCATCTTTTACTTTTCAATTCACGCTTAAAATACAAAGAACTGAGAAAAGCATAAGACAGATAAGAATTTGATCAATATACATGTAGCATATGTTTTGGTTGTAGACCAGAGCAGGATGGAGAGGTTTGGTCTGCCTGGGTAAGAAAGGGTGGGAAAAAATATTAGGATTTCAGACATCACAGGAAAGAAAACAAAAAAGATTAATAGAATTATCCTGTGGAAGACTTCAAGGGAATAATATGTTGTGTAAAGAAGTTTAATTACATTAGACACTGCATTAAAATGTACTTTATATGAAAGTGAGAAATAACAGCAAAAGGAGACAGAGATATAGGGGAAAACAAAACTTTAAAGGGATTGCATGCAGGAGAAAAAAAGTGGCTGCAGGAATTTATTTGTTGCAACTTTAAGAGGTGAAAAAAAAAAGTACATTTCAGGAGGTCAGAGGCTGTACCCTATATATCTTTTCTTCTTGTGACAGTGACAAAAGATAGTTGAGTCTTCATATGTGTATCCATGCTATACACTCTTCCTTTGTGCCCTCTCTGCTGAGCAATGTAGTTTGTCCTAAGATAAGAATAGCGGGTGGGTATTGCCTTCCAGCAATAAAACAAAATATATAGCAACAAAAAATCTCTACCATTGCTCCCATCTCTAATTAGAAATTCCATTTTTACCAGTGAGCAACTTATGCTGAGAATTGAAGGATCACACTGCTGATGCTGCTTTTTCCTATTGAAGTACCATGCATCTGCTAGAAAGGCTAAATTTTTTGCCACTATTGTCTAAGTTCTAGAAATACATACTTTTATTTATATACACAGACACACACACACTCAGCTTTAAGGTCCAAGAAAAAATATTTGATGTCCACAGTGTACAGGCTAAATAACACTTTCTTTTCAACTGCTGTATTATATTAGCATCAAGAAGTAAATCCAGAACAGTGGTTTCTAAGTGACAAGCAACGTTACTAAAATAGCATTTAAGAAAGGTATGTGCCACTAATTCTTCCAAAGACTTTAAGAAATGGGTGGGTAGAGAAAGATAAGCTGACTGCTACTCCTGTCAATGAAATATCTGTACTGAAAGCAGTGACTCAGGGAGTGTCAATCTTGCTTAGCAAGTAGAACCATAAATGAATCCCCCAGAGTGACAATTTTCTCATTAACATTAAAGATCATCTGGAATTCCATTAGTAACACACTCATGTCTAGAGCATATAGAAGGTACACAGTAATGAAGCTAACTAAATTGGGAACAGAATGAGGCAAAAGTCTATTTTACTCTCCTTTGGAATGGATTCTTAAAATATACCTTTGAGAACAGGCATGAAAAGACAGCAAAAATGAAGATATAGTCAAATACGCAAAAGGGGGTTGTGGCTCATCACAAGACATTACAAGAATGGCAGCTGGATGGAATTATTTCAATAAAATACCCTTAAACCCTAGAACACTGCCCTTCTTTAGTCTAAATTTTCATGGGCTAGCTGCAAATAAATGGGGAGAGGTCTGAAAGGTGACTGGAAAAGAGCAGCCTGACAGAGAATCTTTGATAAGAAAAAGTGACAAGGTGACTGTACTTTAACATCCACCAACCTGTCTTCCATTTTCTGATCCTCAGATTAAAATGACTGAACTGTCCAAATGAACAGAATAAAAATTACTTCAATCAGCATGAACACTGGATATATGGGAAGCAGAAGTGTATGGTCTCATTATTTCACAATTATCTGTCACATTAATTCATGCTCTGTTTAGATAAAGAAGAGATGCCACATACTATGGTCCAATGCTGTGAACATAAGGAAAATATCTGAATAGGCTCCTGTGTCTTCGTATCCAAAATATTTTCCGTAAAAATAGCACTACAGAGGCTGTTTATTCTATCCTACTTTTATTTCACATTTGTGAAGTTTTACTACCTCAGTTTGCTTACTTGAAGGAGTTTTCAATTGTTTATTTTCCTTTCTTATGCACTTTCCAAAAGTTTCTGAAGTACTATGTTGTCAATTTTTGTTGCATGTAGGGGAAGATTTTTAAACACGCTTTTGAAATAACTTCCTACTATTCAGCTTGATGGGTATCACTGTGAATATGGAAACCTCAGTCACTTTCAAATGCTTCAGTATGTTTTTAAACAAGACAGGAAATGCACTCAAAGTCAGCAGGGGAAGAAATCATTCCGATCTATAAACTAGGACTAGTAAAGGCCAAAGACCAGGATAAATCAATCTACAGGAAACAGGTATTATTAGGTGTGTTGGCTTTGAATGGCCTGGTTATTGGTAGCAGGGGGGGCCACAGAGGTGGCTTCTGTGAGAAGCTGCAGGAAGCTTCCACCATGTCCGGCAGAGTCAATCCTTGATGGCTCTGAAGGTGGACATGCTGCTGGCCAAAAGTGGGCCAATTAGAGAGGGTGGTAAAGCCTCTGTGATAACATATTTAGGAAGAAATTCAAAACAAAGTGGGCACACACAATTTTGTTTCTAGTCAGAGAAGAGGAGGATATGAGAACGTGAGGGAAACAGCAGGGAGACACCAGGGTCAGTGGAGAAGGGGCAGGAGGTGCTCCGGGTGCCAGAGCTGAGATTTCTCTGCAGGCCCTGGTGAGGACCATGGTGAAGCAGCTGTGCCCCTGCAGCCCCTGGGGATCCACGGGGGATGCAGAGATCCTCTCACAGCCCATGGGGATCCACGGGGGATGCAGAGATCCACCCACAGCCCCTGGGGATCCACGGGGGATGCAGAGATCCACCCGCAGCCCCTGGGGATCCCCGGGGGATGCAGAGATCCACCCGCGGCCCCTGGGGGCGGTGCCCATGCCGGAGCGGGTGGATGCCTGGAGGAGGAGGCTGTGATCCAGTGGGAGACCCGGTGGAGAGAGAAGGCCCTGCTGCCAGGCTGGAGCAGCCTGTCCTTGGAGGACTGCACCCCGTGGAAGAGAGACCCACGCCGCAGCAGTTTCGGGAGGACCGTGTGCCCGTGGGAGGGACTCACATTGCAGCAGTTTTGGTAGGACTGCTGCTCATGAGATTTGGACACACTCTGGAGAAGTTCATGGAGAACTGTCTCCTGTGGGAGGGACCCTCAGTCTCACAGGGGAAGGACTCCTCTCCCTGAGCAGCGGAACAAAACCTAGGGTGACAAACTGACCAAACCCCCTGCCCTGTCCCCCTGCGCTGTCGGTGGGAAGGAGGGAGGGGTTGGGGGGAAAAGGTGTTCTTTAAGGGCTTATTTTACTTCTTATTATCCTCCTCTGACTCTGTTAGTAATAAATTCACTTTTTAACTTTAAGTGGAGCCTGTTTTGCCTTTGGAGTGTTTCCTCCTGGTCCTTATCTCAAGTCATCATCCCTCCGTTAATATTTTTTCCCTCTCCTCTGCCCAGCTGTGGCAGGGCAGGGTAAGCAAGCAACATTCATGGGTGCCTGGCGTTGGGCCAGTGTCAAACCACAACACTAGGTGTCCAAGACATTCCACCATTATCATGTTATCAAAACAACTCGCAATTTTTAATGAATTTACCAACATAGCTTCTGTGATAGAGGTAGCTACAAGAAAGACTGAGAGTCATATGGAAAATAAAGTGAAAGGAGTGAAAAGAAGCAGCCCAAGCGTTTTTGAGATACCTAAATAAGCTCAGATACAATATAGTATAGTCCTGACATATCTATAATTGCTATAGAATTTCTTTTGTAATATAAGCAAAGAAAAATTTCTTACAGAAATAAGCCATATTCTTTCCTTCTAAGAATTAGTTACTTTCAGTAGATTTGCCCAAGTGACTCATTTGTACCAGTCTATCTATGTAATATTCAAGGGTAACTCTTGCTCATTTAACACAAAGCACTTCCAATCATTCATTGCAAATAGTCCACTATAATTGTTTACACATTCAATGGCAACCTTAATGCTAGAATTTCCTAAATTTTCAGAGGTTTTTCTTTACAACTGAAATATTGTATTTTTCTAGCAGTTGCTAGATTTTAAGAAACATTGTAAAGCCAAAAAAAGAAAAGAACTTTCATCACCCATATTGTGTGAACTCTTCCTTTTAGTGAGTTGACAATCTTTAGGCTATATGTCCTTCTTATTTTATTAAACTTTATAACATCATCAGTGACATTGTTACCATCTAGAGAAGATTTTACAGGAAAATGAGATATCTGCTTTACCGGTAGATTTTCTTATCCATTAGCATGTTGTCTTTCTGGAAGATGTAACCATTCTGAATCCTCATCTGAAATTGTTCTGAACTGTACTACTGAGTGACTCCTTGCTTCATTCTTTGCCATGGTTGCCACCCTCATAGTTTTCTTGGGGACAGGTTTGATTTATGCCTTTTTCCTGAGGTTTCGCATTCCACATTTCATTATTGCTTCTCCAATTATTCTCAGCTCCCAAATCCACTTTCTCCTTTTGATTCAAGGTGACATCTTAGTCTCTCTCATGTACTTAAATCAGGTGTCTTCCCACATATTTTGCCTGTCATCCTAAAGGTTAGAGTTAAAAGCACCTTTCTTTTCAGGTTTGTCTACAAGCACTATGATGGCAGTTGTACAGTGGAAGTTTCGATTATTTACAACTGCTCACTATTTACTAAAGTGGAGATCCTCATTATGATCCATTGGACTAATGTTAGGATCCTGCTCCTGAAATTATATTAGGGTCCAGTTATTAAAAGATTCTTCTGGCTGAACTAAGGTGTAAATGAGACTACATGCCACAATCAATAGTATGGATTTTATTTAGAAAGAGAAAGAGAAAGAGAAAGAGAGAAAGAGAGAGAAAGAGAAAAAGAGAAAGAGGAAGAGAAGAAAAAGAGAAAGAGAAAGAGAAAGAGACACATTACAGTCACCATCACAAGGGTTCCTACAATGTCATGCTGGCTCTCCTTCTGTTTTTTTCTGTGGTTGGGATCCCCAGAGCATTCTTCTGGAGGTGTTACTTTTATACAGTCCAGGTCCTGGGTATCCACACGAGTACCTGCCATTCCCACAATTTGGGATGGCATGTGCTTAAGCAGTTACTTCCTTTCTCACAGTTTGTCATGGTGGTAATTTTTGTCCACATAGGTTATGCAGATCTGCTTCACCAGGCCTGGCATCTTCTGTTCTGTCCACACTTTGCCCACAGTTTGCACAGTTGAATCTTGCCCGGTGTGCTGATCCTAAACCTTTCACCTCCATGTAGGCCTGAAATTAACACCATTCTCTTTGCCATCTGTGCCAGCTATGGTAGCTTATCTTCTGGGAACTTCCTTCTTTGCAGTGTTTGAGACAATTTATTGCATTCTTAAAGTCCTGACAATTATGCACATCATTCTTCATGAGCAGTAAAAGATGATTGTTCAAGACAGAAATATCTGTCCATATTTTACTCACATGGGTCTTTTGACATTCAGACTAACCAAATATGAAGTGAGTATGAGAGGATAAAAACTCTTAAGAACTGAAGAGCTGAAGAGCTTCTGTGAATTGGCATTGATTTCTTTTTTTCTACAAAAGTTTTATTTCTGTCATCACAAAAAACTTACACCTACTTCAAAATCTAGAAATGTTAGTGCTCCTTCATGAAAGCAATCATAAAGGGACAACACAATCAAATAAACTTATTTTTCAGTAACCTTAGTCCACTGAAATTTGGTTTAAATTTAATAAGATCAATAGTTTGGAAAAGTTCAAAGTAGTTGAAAGCATAGCTTTATAATGGAAAACTTCTAATGCTACAAAATATAATAACAAGCTTAATACTATGCCTGTCAAAAGCAACTAAATATTGGAATTACTGAGATGGTTTAGCTTAGAATGATTGTTTTATTTAATTTCCAGTTTCCCATGAGATCCTCTTTCCACCTAGCTAACACCTAAATGTATTTTCTACTTTTTGTATGTCCAAATAACAATAAAGTCCATGAAGATTCTGCTAATACATTAATGCTGGGACCTGTTTCTTCAACTGTGCTAATGTCTGTGAATTATGCATAAAATTAAGCCAGAGTTGTACCATCCATAACACTGAGAGTTTTGTTTTACAGAAACTTTCCATATCAAGACTTCACACAATAGTAAAACTCATTGCAAAGCTTAATGTCATTGTACTGGTAATTTCAATCTGGTTACAAAGTAAAAACAGAAGCAAGTTTCTATTTCATCAGAATAGTGAACTCACCAAAAGTGAGTTCACAAATTACTTTCCACAAGTTGATCATTATTTTTTGCTTTGTGTGTATATGGAAATGATTGAGGATAAAAATTCTCATAAGTTCCCATGCGTCTGATTTAAGTCTTCTCCTTTTACAATTATGTAAGTGTAGGCATAACTTTCACCTTGCCCCCTTTTTTTCTTTCTTACGCTCATGAGAAATTTCTATTAATATTTCTTTTTAAAAAGATTACCACAGTTCTACTTATGAACTTGAGTATGCATCTGCTTTTGTAACATCTATTTAGCCTGCAGAAGTGACATTAAATTTGAACCAATTACAACAATGGTATGAATAATGTAATTTTTGAGCCCACATCCTGGAGTGCTAAATCTGGTCTCTGTTTTTACCTTTTGCCCCCTGAACATGTAGGTACTTAATATGCAAACAGAGTGAATTTCAGGTACTGAGCTATGATTTGTACACATAACCTGTTACAGCCACAGAGACTTAAAAGTGCATTAAAATGTTTAATATAGCAAGTGCTTTAAAAATACCTCCAAATGTTTTCACAAAAAATTGTACCCACACATACAGTAGTAGTACAACATAACCTGAATGTCTCTCATCTGTGCACTGATTTGTTATCCATTCATTTTATAACACTGTACACATTTGTAGTTTGCCAACTGACACCAAATTCAATAATTTTCTGACTCACGTGTTAATATTTTCTCTTCTAATATTTTTAGAAGTATTTTATTTAGCATTTAATTATTGTGTCAAAGCAGTGTCCTTCAAGACAATGTATGTGTTAGATTTCTAAATATGGAAAAATTACCTGTTTTATTCTTGACTATGTGCTCCTAAAACTCCTCACTCCAATCCTATTACCATCAATGTCATGAGACAATCTCTCAGCTGATGCAAAATTTCACAATTCTATTAACTTCAAAGAATTTATCATAATTCATACTGGCCGGATGTTATTTCTAGGCTCTCATCTATATCATGCCCTAAATAGCATTTTCAGCAGCATATTGGACTGCAGAGGGCTCCACACCTGTGTTTTATTCTTCCACAGTAAACACTAAGTTTCTTTCTGCTGGACACTGTAGGAAACAAACAACTGATGAACAATTCTGGAGATACTTTGGAAACTCTGAGACATTTCCTGTGGTTCAAAGTGTTTGTTTCATTTTTTGCCTCTCTTCTATCTTTACAATTATTTCTAGAGTATAGTTAATAGGTTGGAAAAAAGAAACCATAAATTGTACCAAAGGACAATTATTTACTGTCTAAAAGAGAAAAGAAAATTAACATAGGACTGTTTATCTCAACAATTCTCTTTGATTTTTTATTTACAAGTTTCAGAGTGCATTGAATAGTTTTGAGGTGTTTCCAACAGTCAAATAATACCATGGAATGTGTGCCACCAGAAGATTCACTGAAGCATGTTCTGAAAAAGCTATGCATTCATTTCTGAAAATATCATTGTGATAAATGTGCTATTCAGGTGAAGCAATGGCAGGTTGCGGTAGGTTTCTTATGGGAGGTTGAGGTATGTTAAATATGAAATATGTTAAATAATGAGTACATCAATAGACATTTCAAATATATCTCTTCAACTCTTGAATTAATGCTAAAGACAGAAAACAAACTTTGCAATGCAGTGTGGAACTCCAACTCTCACATTTGAAACTGCTCTTTTTTATGTATGTGTAAAAGAGCAGTGAAGGTCTTGAGCGGGAAAATTTTACCTTCACATTAATAGACTTAAGATGCTGTATTTCAGACTAGGAAAGAAATAGTTGTCGCAGCACGGCTCAGGCTGGCTGCACACAGCGACATTCCATAAGCTCTCAGAGCAGCAGAGCTCCGGTCAGCGGGCTCGCGGGCACGGGCTCGCAGCACACGCAGCAGGACGTCAGCGGAATGACAAGGTGGAGGCAGGAGAGGTTCTTCGTATGAGTTCCCAGCTGGGTTTATTATCCACACACTGGAAGGAACAGGGGCGAAGAACCCAGGTCTGAGGGTGCACAGGGTTTTTAAGCAGGGACTGAAGGGGAGGAGTTTAAGGGCGTGAGCCAATGGGTGCAAAGGGTAGGCAGGAAGAAGGGTGTAGCCCGGGAAAATGAACAGGGATGCAAACCAGCAGGGTACAGAGGGGAAGGAATGGCCAATGCGCCAAGGCACCAATGGGGTAACAGTACTCCAAACAGACCCATATAGGGCAAAACCAGAGGCGAGGTTAGAATGGCTCTCGCTCTCGCCTGGGCATGGATAAATCAATGGGCAGTAATATGCCGTAGAAGGCGCCCTTCCAGGGCTCAACCATCGGGGCAGGCTCACCGACCTCCTCAAGTAATGTTAACTTTCCCCTACTTATTTTTCAATAAACTTTGACATTTATTTTCCAATAGTATATACATGGAATGGCTGTGCCAGTGGTAGCTGAAAGATAACTAGATATTAAGGATGAAGTGTTTGGGGCACAACACAATCATTTTCTCAAAAGGAAATTTTCATCTGTGGTAGAAGGACAACTTTTTCTAAAGATAGGTCTGAAATAAACTCTTACAAAAATCATTAGTTCTTACAAATGATACCATATATTTTTGTAAGTCTTAGGGAAAATTTCAATTAAACATATACATATTGGAACATAGATTCATGCAAAATTATTAAGACATTTTAGAAGATCTTTTGAGTCACTGTTACCCAAAATATACCTTCCTTTATTTCAAAAGAGGAATGAGCCACCTACGACAAATATACTGAATGCAGTTAAAACATTTCTAAATATTCTGATACTATGATTTGATGAGAACATATAAATGTAATAGAAACTCAGAAAAATTCTTTCTCTTGCTTGCAGTAAAATTTCTCCTTTGAAAACGTACAAATGTGAACACTAGCAAAAGCCTGAATAAAGAACTCAGGCATGTTTGCAGCAAGAGAAAGTTTTCTCACGGTTCTGCTGGCATTGTTTATACAACTGCTTTTACAAGTATGAAAACATATTCTTGCAGCTGGTGTGATAAAGCTATGATTAGTTAACCAATCATTATATAGTGTGTTAGTCTTCTAACCAATAGCAGATACTTGTACACAGGGATTATAAAAGATGTATGATTTTGAAATAAAGTTAGTTGGAGCTTGATCTGCATTCTGAGCATTTTGTCTTGTTACCCCTGCTTGCTAGCAGGGCAACAGTGACATACAAATGCTGAACAGGGCCATTGGAAAATTTTTCACAGGTCTATAGCTATAGAAATACTGAGGACTCTGAAAAAGCAGTTCAGAGTTTTTAGGTATTTTTTTGTACCCATTCGGGGGTAGGCTACTCTAGCAGAGAGTATCTATCTGCAACTCTTAAATCTACCTACAAATATAGCAAAGTCAGGGCAGGAGATCAAACACTAGTCAGAAATTACTAACAATGATTTATTGCTAGCAGCTAAGAACCTCATGATGCTGTAGCTGGGCAGATAGTAAATGTCAGGAAGTATTTCCAAAGGGTGTTTTGTCAAGGTCCATCTTTTGGGAGGTGAGGGAAAGAAAATTAAATATATAAGTGGGGCAGCATGCCACTTGGCCCCAAAGCACTCTTAAATTAGTAGCATAGCTGATATCTGTGTTGCACTCATCTGAATGCAGAAAAACCAATGACTGCACAAAACACCCTAAAGCCAATGCTTGCTTGGCCTTAGCTTTCCCTGCTACTGAGCCAATGGATTCCAGAACTGATATGTAAAGCTTCAGAAAAAGAATTATTCCCTTCCCTCTTATTTAAATGTCTACATTCATGCATATCCTAAGATGCCAAAACAGTTCCCATTTGGTTTACAACTCTGTGGTTGAGACAATCACTTCTGCAATAGTACAGTCAGTGTTTCCAATGACAGCAACAGGAGCAAGACCATGCCTTAAAATGGAAAATAAAAATCTATGAGAAACCTCCACTGTTTCCCTCTGCCATTCTAACGTTGCTAAGTTTTATTTTAGAAACATAGCTAGACATTTGGCAAATAGACTGAGTTTGATATTGTCAATATGAATAAGTATATTTTTCTTAGCTTGTGGATATGAGAAATATTTTGGGTTAGCCTGTAAGTTCAAATTACACTGAGCTTTTAGGATTCATGAAACAACAGACAATGCCATTATATGGTGCCAGCCTCCAATTTGGTCCTGAGATACTCATACTCTTTCCACAGTGAAGATGCCTAGGAAAATGATGCACAGATGATGAACATGCCTAAACAAAGGAGAAAGAAAAAAAAAAAAAGAAAAAGAAGCAAAAAGAAAAGAGAACAATAATGCATGAGGAGAGATTAGAAGACGATTGTGTAAAAATTTTAGGGTTTTTTACTTACCTCAAATTGATATGGAATTGCCTTCACTCACTCAAACATTTAGCTCCAAAGCAGAGCCTTTAAACAAAACATTTATCCAACTTGCAAGTGATGACACTTATAGGATATGCAAGTGCTTATTTCCTCTCAGAAACAAGAAATTTGAATGTATTTCTTTTTCCTAAGTCTAAATGGTTGCAAAAGCTTCCTTCTCAGCAGAATATCCTGAGCACTAAGCTTACAGGCTTCAGTTTAGTGCATTTTCTATGAGAGGGTCTTCAGCCAAAAATACAAGATTCAAGAACTTGGGAATAAACAGAAAATGAAAGAGCTCAGTACAAATTGTGAAGAATCGTTCTGGGATCTAGCAACTGTTCTAATGGTCATGTATTTTTCACAAGTATTAATAATGAATTCAAAATAATAATCATTATTTTAACATGAGCCAAAACCCAGGAAGCATACGTACACTCTTCTTTGCATGGAACCCAGTAGTGCAAATAAGCTCCCTGGATGAGGACTCTGATTTCACAGTCACAACAATCCTTATCTATGAATTTCAAATCAGTTCAGGTCTTTTTACAATTTAGTACCATTTAGTACCACACTCACATTCAGATGCAGAAAGAGTCTATGGTTCTTCAAATACATAAGAGGCTAGAATTATTTTACAGAATTGTTGTCTTATACTTCAGAAATGCTGTTATATTTAAGCCATACTGAGTGCCTAAGCTCCTTACATTAATAGGAGAAGCCAGGGTTCCTGAACTGAGCGTAACTGAACTAAGCTGGCAACAGCTACATCCAGACTCTGAATTTTAATACTAAGAAATGCTAATCCTTAATAAATGTATTAATCAAATATAATTGAAATAGAATAAAAAGGATACATACTTATCACTATAAAACGTACTGTCCGTGACCTGAAGGAAAAGGAAAATATCAGCAAGTAGCATTAATAGTTTAACCAAGGAAAATGCACCTTATTCATTTTCTTTTATTCTAATAATTGACAACAAATTGCTCCAAATTACTATATAACTTCCAAATACTTATTCACTATTATGCATAATAATATTATTTATATTGCTATATTTAACCTCTTTAACACTCCAAATAGGAGTCTCCAGAGTGAGATGTTAATGCAGCATTTATTATTACTTGGTGACAGCACCTTCAAACTAAAGATTTGTTATTTACTGATGTGACCAATTCCCATTTAGAGTACTGACAAAAATGACAAATCCAATGCTTAATTTAATCCCACAATTCCTCTGCATGTGCATTCTGACTGCAAGTGTAAAAGGATGACATGTGTGAAAGTGTGACATGGCCTTTTTTCCAGCATCACCACTTCCTGTTGCTCTACAGCATCTTGAAAAACCAAAGGCCATATCCTAGCTGTTTGTCTGCTTGTTTTTTTAAATCTAACAACTGTAAGAAACCAATCAGAACAATACAAATATTAAGTTTAAAACTCATTTTAAGTCCTTTATTATCCTTTTCCTTTGTTATTCAGAATTGCACCTTACTAACATAACCCAGCCTTGAATAAATTGGAATAACTGGAATAACCAGCAAATTGGGTTAACTCACATATTAAAAAAAAAAAATTAAAAATTTTGTCTTAATAGTCCTTCCTAAAGGACTGTTAAGAATGAATACATTTTATTAAGATATTGATCATAGTAATATATAAATTTGTAAAATCCTTCTCTATAGTCAGATGGTTCTTGTTGTCTTTGTATGCTGCAACATCACTCCCCAAATGTCTTCCTGTGACAGAAACAGGATTGATGCTCACATTTAAAAAAGAGTGTTAAACAAACTTCCCAGTTTTCTCCCCAGCTCTTCCCACTTCTTTTGCTTACTTTTTGTCTATGTATTTAATCCTTCTGAAAGTTCCACCAGCACTTGGTTATAAAATTCTATATTCATGTATAACACAGGTAAATGTTTCAGTTCTCCATACAACTTATATTTTAATCCTCCCTTAAAAGATGACAACACATTCCAAACTTAGAAGTCCATTTCCTGAACCTATGTATTTTGTAAGTATGATAAACACAAATAATTGTAGCAGTTTGTAGCAGCAGAATATACTTTAGTCATTGACTATAATCTCATTATTTTCACTCACTATTCTACTCTATCCTGAATTAATATAAAGACTTAATTCACATTAGGAGCTTGACATTTAAAGTAAGACTATGTAGTAGGATATAAAAAGCTTTTTTAACATCAAATTGTTTCCATAATGTACAAGGAAAAAAAAGACTGTATTTTCGCAGTACTTAAATGACTTATGTGTCCAACATCCAAATGAAATCTGAAAATCCTATTGAAAATTATAGCCTTTAGAATGACTAAATGCTCTAGGAAAACAATTAGCATCAATTAAAATTGAAACAATAACTGGATATTTGAGAATGGAATGTAAATTAAGGACCATAGGAGTTTTTTTCACATGGATTCCTTAATCAAACAGATTTTCTTGATTTTCTTTCGTGAGTAATAGGGTAAATACATGACAAATTAATATCACACAAACATATTTAAAACTGAAGTCTATCCAATTCAAATTCTTTATTTGTAAAATGAGCATAATAGAAATGGTATTATATACTATGTGTTACTACATTCAATTAGTCATTATTGTAAGTTTCTTGGACTATATGAAAGCATTTTCACTGTGTTTCTGAACTTTCAAAAAAATTACTTAATGCAGAATGACTGACCTGCTGGAAAGAATCTCAGCAGATCGTCTATTCCAACACCACTCTTCAAAGTATCATCACCTCACCAGGTTACTCAGGTCAATGTCCATAAAGGATACAATTCAGTATCTCTAAGGATGGAGACTACACAGCCTCTCCATACAACATGTTCTGCATATGATAACCTTCATAATAAAAACTTTTACCTAGTTTTTAAGTGAAATATCCTGTATTTCAGTTTGGCACTGCCTCTTGGTATTTCATAAGGCACCACTAAGGGTCTTTATCTTCTTTGCTCCTTACCCATGACCATCAGAGATCCTCCTGAACATTCTCTTCTCCAGGCTGAATAGTCCCAACTCTCTCATCCTCTCTACATAGCTCAAATGCTGCAAGTTATTTCGTCTTCATGGCCCTGTGCTGGATTCCAGTACATTCATGTCCCTGTCACACCAGGGAGCCCCAGACCGGACACAGAACTCCAGCTATGGCCTCCTCATGAGAAATCTTTTTCTAAAAAGGAATGAGAAAATACTTCTTTTT